>JASSUY010004064.1:0-84826 GCA_032466535.1 Forpus xanthops
GCAGCCTTCCAGTATCTGAAGGGGGCCTATAGGGATGCTGAGGAGGGACTCTTCATTAGGGACTGTAGTGATAGGACGAGGGGTAATGGGTTCAAACTTAATTAGGGGAAGTTTAGACTGGATCTGAGGAAGAAATTCTTTACTGTAAGGGTGGTGAGGCACTGGAATGGGTTGCCCAGAGAGGTTGTGAATGCTCCATTGCTGGCGGTGTTCAAGGCTGGGTTGGACGTAGCCTTGAGTGGCATGGTTTAGTGGGAGGTATCCCTGCTGATGGCTGGGGGGTTGGAACTAGATGATCTTAAGGTCCTTTCCAACCTTAACTATTCTATGATTCTATGATAGTTCCATACTTTTAATCATAGACCAAAATTTTTTTTTCTTGTGACCTGAACAATGTTACTTCCCATCTGGAAAACTATAAATTTCACAGGAAATCAAATAGTAACTGGAGGGTTTGTAGTTCTAGTTACTAACACATAATGACAGGAATGTCTTAAAATGCCTGAGAGCTGAAGTCAGAACAGAACTGGTTTTATTTGCTGATTTATGTATCAAAATTCACTAAGGGTCAAGATGGCTTCAATTTTGAAAGATAAGAACAGGATACATAGAAAAATCTAAGGTGTTTCCCCTTTCAAAAGCCAATGAGGTTTTCACCACCTGGAGACTGGTTTAAGCTTTCCTCACGAACATCTGCAGACCAGGTTTTTGCTTACATTCAAAGCACTGAGAAATCCACCTGAGATTACAATCTGTCATGTGGACAGCATTCCTTCGAAAATCAGATGCTTAAAAGAGTTATATGAACTCTCACATTGAAAAACTGCTGTCCATGTTGACAAGTATGGACCAAATTAAGATTTAAAATTACTTGTTGCGAGCATGTGAAATGCATCTTAATTTACCAGCATATGTTTAAAAATGAGAAACAATGTTTAACAAAAGTGAGAAAACCCTGGATTATTTATAGATCCTTTCTTAATCTGAAATGTATTTTATAGGGTCTGATCACTAGCTTAGTTTAGCCGCAATTTAGCACCTTTTCTCTTTACTGCTGAAGAAAAACTTAAAGCTTCTAATGGACAATAAAACAAAACTTCTTTCTTTTTTAATAAACTCAAGCAAACAGAAAGAATGTTTTTTCATCAATAATCATGTGGCTTCATTTATACTAACAATACTTTTGATGTTCTTACCTTGGAGAGAGGGGCCCACAGAGTGCAGCACAGCAATTTGTAAAGATGTTGCCATAACTATATGGATTATAGTTTTCTTTACCTCTTTTATTTGACCATGATCCTTTAATCTGAAGAGATATGAACAAGATGCATCACATATAATATAATAAAGACAACAGCTGAGACAAATTTAGGACTACTAAAGCAGCAATATGCAACTTAGAGGCAGACCAGATAAAACCCATGATCACACTTTCCAAACAGCTTAGAGCTTTGGGCTGTAATAAAAAGCTGGACCCCAAAATCTTACAAGCAAGCACATGCTTTACATCCACAGATTTAGACAACCCAAAATCTCAAAGGATCAATAAACTCAGGAATTTCACTATCTAAACATAATGGTCTAAGCTTAATTTTACAAATATTATGGCATGTTCTACAGAAGAGGCTCAACTGCAACATATCATTAAAGCCAGCAATAGAGCACTTCTTTCCCATACTCTTGGGTAAGTTCTCAAGCTACACAATACCACAAAACATTATCTTCCCTAAAGTTCAACAAATGGCTTTAAAATACTATGAAGCAACTGCAGCCATTACTACCTTTTAGTGCATATTACATTTCATTTTAGCTATCTTGCTTTTCTGTTTGTGAGATACTTGAAAGGACTGAGTAAAATGTCTTACTTTAATCAACTGGAAATGTATGCTTTAAATTAAATTACTGAATAGTTTCCTTGAAATTTAGACAGGTTAGACTGCTGCAGTTCCCTGCTATCTGACTTTCAGTAGTCCAAAAGACACATCTATTCGAGGGGAAGAGGGATAGTGGAAGTACACTGGGTCCACCTAGAGAAACAATGCTGGCCTAAACCTAACAATGGAGGAATACCAGAGTATATCATCTGTCTTATTAACAAGGCACTTCTTCAAAGACAGGCTACTTGCTCAGATACTTGATGCTGAGCAAAATTCATTCTGAACATGCTTGGTAATTTTTTTCTGTTTGACTGGTATTTACTGTAAAATTAATACTTTTAGCCATGACCTTAAACAATAACAAAACATGTTTGATGGTACAACAGAAAATTACAGTAAAATAGTTTTAAGCCTGCAGTAATTTGTTAGATTTCTTGCTAAATTCCAACAAGCTTTCTATACTATCAGCCACCTAACTTTTTATTTTCTCTATTCATTCATTTTGTATTTCTCCTTTTAGCAAGGGACACATGAAGCCTCCACACAGTTACTCCACACCAAAACAATGGAAACTTATGTGCAAAATTGGATGACTGTAGAAATGAGAAAGCTGAACTTTAAATTAATGACATACTCCTTGCCAGAGGTTTTAGACCTCAGACTGGCAGAGAGATTTCAAAGGAAAAATGAAGATTGAAAACTTTGGTTTGAGAATTCAACTCACTTTGCCATTTTTATAGTAAGCAATTTTTGAGCCAAAGAATATTTAGGACTCCCAGTGAAAGAGAGAAACTGAAAATTATTTAGTGATTTCCTACTCTAAAGAATATACTTGTTTTTTTTCTCTCCTCTCTTCTATTTTCTTATTCCTTCTCTATATTTTCCTATTTCAAGATACAGGTCCTGTGGATGTAAATCACAGCAGACATGCTATGCAACCAGCATATCTTCAAGAAATATAGTCCAAAAGATGTCTTCTGCTACTTTGAACCAAGCATGACTTGGTTTCTTCTTTCTTTCCTACCGAGGGATTCACAGTAGTATGCATGCAGGTGTGACTTCTCTAAGAATAACAGAGAAAAACCTCCTCATTACTATTTAAAATCATGTATGTAGAAATGTATCTTACATCTTCATTTGTTGTTTGATTGGAGCTGATCAAATACGTATGAAAACCTGAGAGGCCAACAATGGACCATACTGAGAAAAAACACACCACAGCTTCCAGCACAGTAATTGAAAGTCAAGGAAATACATACAAATGAAAAAAAAAAAAGAATAAAAAAATTGAGTAACAAGTAGTTACAATCACATAATTCAGGATTGCCAACTTATAGTACGCAAATCCCTTGGGTGTACTTCAGTGGGGTCAGCAACAATTATTTTCAGTAGGCTTTAGTGGACAGGCTACCAATAGGCATCTACCCCATAAAATATTTAAGAATCTGCATATAGAAAAAGTCTAGAAACTACTGAGGAGTGGTTCTGATCTTTACTGCTGAAAATCAAATTTTCATGTTCACCCGGTAAAAGTTATCATGCTTAATATTAAGATAAATTGATAGGTTACAGTAAATAGCAGTTCTGATGGGGTGAGGGGAAGATCAAACACTAGACAGGTAACCCAAGGCTAGCTGAATGGAAAAGACTGAAGTCACAACTATGAGTGCTAGATCTGTGCTCATACATACAGCAACAACAACTGAGCAAACTGCATCTCTGTCACAACTGCTAGACTCTTCCTGTCACTCTTCTTTTACTGAAGTTAAGATGCTGATAGTGATCCTAACTCTAGCATCAAAGTGCATTAGTCCAAATAAAATATAAAGTCCGCCTGTTCTCTTGGTGTGGGGTTGAAATGTCAAAACTCAGCGGCATTTGCCCCAAACTTATGCTAAAAATGAAGGCTATCAACTCCCAAGTCACTGTGCAGTATCTGAGGAATTACAAGAAGTGTTTTTGAAGGAGGCACCAGCCCAAATTGTAAGAAAATAACAAAAAATGGGAGAAGAACACTTGAAGGGAAACAGCAACAGTCAAAACTTGGTTTGGTTTGGCACAGCCACAAGTCACTCTGCTGGCATCTATCTAGCCCAGAAAGAGCACCCTCCCTTGCCAAATGCTGTTTGCAGACAAACAGCAAACTGCCAGTATGGGCTGCAACTTATAGGGAGCCACACCTGAGACACCTATGTGTGTCCTCATGGAGTGCTTTCTCATCTGCAAGTTGTAGGGAGCAGCAAGGTACAAATACAACAAGAGGGTAAACATACACCCCCAAGAAAGTAGTGAAGGTATGCACATGTACATGTGTGAGTACCACTAGAACTGTGTTCTCACTCCTTATAAACTGCATTACCCAAATACCACAAAGTAACTGGGCTTGAAAAGTGAGATTGGTATACTAAGAAAGTCAGCATTGCATCATTATTACTGTTTACAGCATTCCGTTAACTCTAAAGGAGTCATCATCTCAGCAGTAGGACAAATTGCTTCTAAACTTCAAATAATCAAGCATAATGAGCAACTTCCTATAGAAGGCTCCCTGCTCTAGCTTTTTATTTGCAAGTATTTTTATTTCCACCCAAATAGCCATGGACTGAAGACTACATCAGCTTTGAAAATGTTATTTTCTACTACACTTCAACAGTAATTTTTTTTTAAGGGAACATGAATCAACAGCAGAAAAGGTTTTGGTTCCTAGAAAAATAGATACAATAAATCAGTAGGAACAAGACAATGGGGAAAGAATAGGATAAAAATAATACATATATTAGCCATGTATCAACACTTAGTGAAGTCAGTTTCCAAGACAACACCAACTCAAAATACTCCAGAACAAGGGCACATACAAAACATACAAAACTAGTCTAATCACTAAGCCTGACAACAGAAGAGAAATATGACAGCTTCTCACAGACACAGACTGGCTGGACAAAAGTTTTTTTGCAATAAATAATCCCAGTACCAGTTAACAGTGAAGTTTTATATTGCAGGTATTCTCACCTAAGGAATCGGGAAACACCTGAGCAGCCTGTATAAATTCCCTTAGAACCTACTTCACTCACAATGGTTTAAAAGCAAGAAAATAGCCATGTGCAATCTAAGCAAATCTGCTCCAAAAGTAACAGGCAGAACAACGTGCATTGCTGAGCAGCATGTTCACTAGTCTCTCCCTTTTATCTTCTCCTCAAACTACAGGGAGTCCTAGTCAAACACAAGACAGAAACTCAGTCTCAGTTGACTGTGAAACAGCCACAGCTAAAGCAAAGAGAGTAAGAGAAAATTAATAAAGCAGTAGACTTGTTAGCAGAGGGTTCAGAAAGGTGCAAAAGAAGGCAATAGCCCCAAAACATTATGCACAATAGAAATGGGGCTTTGATAGGGCACAGATATTAAAGACTCCTGTAGATTAGCACAGTTGGGTAGAGTCTGTACACCTAGACTAAGAGGAAGAATCACTGGAAAAGGGGAACCTTAGAAAGAGAAGATCTCCCTACAACCTCGTCAGATGACTGAGCACTAACAGGCTATTCCTTTACCATGATTACAAGAGGGTAATGAGAAGAGAGTTTTTCTCTTCACACTGTAATCCCTACTGACAAAAAAGGGGAACTCCTTTCAGTTAAAGACCTCTTTCATTTCCCCACTGAAAAGGACTTCTTTCCCCAAGGAAGAGACTTCTTTTAGTTCCCCTCAAAAAAAAAAAAATCTCAAGAACAGCATGTGTGGTGTATGTTAGATTACCATGACTCTATTAATTAAAAAACAAACACAAAAAAGCAATATATTCTCAACATAAAGTATAACTTACTAGCATAATATGGTATAACGCTCCCTTGGTATCCCACACAGTGTTGTTAGCAAGCTAAAAATTGCAATGTTCTCTATGCCTGAACTGACTGGCTTGATCCAAAGCAGCATTCCCAATACTACTTGGACAATTTATCTTTTTACTGTAATGAACTGTAACCAAGCTATTAAATTGTCTAATATATCACTATCAAACCCGGCTGTTTCAACAAGATGCACTACTCAGCCTTTCAAACCAGCACATCACTGAATACAAATTACAAATGAGCAGCCCATTGTTCCTGTACAAGAATACTCAATTACCTTTTGATTTAAGGAAGATTGAAAGCTATTCTCACTTTGGAAATAGTTTGAACATATCATCTTTTATAGGAATTGACTACAATTGTTTTAATTGGAAGCTACTATGCTATTTTGAGCAGTTTGGTTTTGCTTTGTAAAATTTCTCCTACGAAAAAAAACCCTAAACAATGGCTTTGCTTAACAAGGGAATTTACAGCTCAGTGACTCAACCTGACAAACACATATACACAAAAAACTGTATTTTTAGAATTTGGAGAATTTGACACTTGGAAACACTAGCTGGAAAGTGAAGTCTGTCTTTATGCACAACTACAAGTGACAGAGTAAGAGTTGTTGTTACTCTTCTGTGGAAAACAGCGGACTGAGGCACATGGAAAATAATCCTTTTCATGTATCTTTGTGAGAAGCGCAAACTGTTCACTCAGACACAGACTATACAAAACATAGAAGGAGTGGGAAGGTTACAGTCTGTACCAAAAGGCACCTTTTGCACAAAAGGAGCCTTTTCCAGCCTCACTGAGTAGAAAATGCACAGAAAGCTCCTGTAAAGTGATAAAAATGAACAGGGAATACTTACAGAATAGAACCCAAAATGGTTTGGGTTGGAAGAGACCTTTAAAAGTCATCTAGTACCACCCCCCTGCCATGGGCACGGACATCTTCCACTAGACAAGCTGCTCAAAGCTACATAGCAGGGTCTTCAACACTTCCAAGGATGAGGCAGTCACAGCTTCTCTGGGCACCATGTGCCAGTGCCTCACTATCCTCACTGTAAAAAGCTTTCTTTGTTATAGCCAACATAAATCTAATCTTTTTGAATTTAAAATCATTGCCCCTTGTCCTGCCACTACAGGCCCTGATAAAAGGTCTCTAACCACCTTTTCTTATGAGCCTCATTTATATATTGAAAGATCATGATGAGACTCCCCAGAGTCTTCTCTTTCCCAGGCTAAAAAACAAGAGTAGTCCCTGTGTATTGTTTAGTGGTTAGCATGTGCATACCATTATGTAACCTAACAGAAGCTGATACTTGAAAATGACTTCTGTAAAAAACAGTAAACTGACATAAGAATACTTCTAGAAATTGAACTCTTCAGGGACAGCTTATGGTTTCAGTTGTTCCACAATCTACTTTTTTTTTGGATAGTTTCTGCTGCAAAAGCAGAATAATTATTGAACATTTTAAATGAAAACATGGCATGATATATATAGTGTGAGATAAATTTATGAATTCCATCACAAACAAATGGAGCATATTTCTATCCCAAATGGCAACTACAGACCTTTGTCAAGAGTACCACTCTACAAAAGATTAAGAACAGAAAACACCCCAGGCTATAGTCTCTTTCCTACCTCTAGCATGTGGCAAGAAATCCTGCTTTGCAAGAAGTGATGAAATCACTAACTGATAAAAAGTCCCAAATGCCCATATCCAACAAAGCAAGAAAACAAGCAAAACCACATCTCAGATGCTATTTTGCAATAAGATCTAAAATTTGTTAAACTGAAAGGATATCTTGCAGGACTGTCCTTCAAGGCATTGAGGAACCCTGTTTGTTGAGAACCTGTAGAAACAGAACCCAAAATTACCATCTGAGTAAGAAATTGGCCTACAGGCTGTTTTCAACATAGATAACACAAGTAATATATGAAGCTAATCAAATAATCATGGAATAGATTTACTAATATGAATCTGAAAATATGTTGCTCAGCAGCAACAACATCAGAAAAAAACTCGAGTAAGTTAACAGGGTAACATCTGCAGGGTATTTTCTCAGTCATACCACAAACTGATACACACATATGCTCCCATGAACAAGATTTCTTATTATCCCGATTATTTTCTGACCTAATATGGAAACAAAAGATCATAAACTACTTTTATATCTTGAAATATTATTTTTCAAAGTGCTTTTTTGACTGGTAAAATTTATTCTATAAACCCAGATTGTCAAGTTTCTCTCCTCTGTTCTGGGAGCAGACAAATTCTATAAACGATAATTCTGCTCCTACTCCACCTACACAGGTTTTTCTAGTAAGTGCTTGCTGCCTCTGGGCAAGTAAGAGAAAAGAGTAGCTGAAAAAAGCTCAAGAGCAACATGATCTAGTGAACTAGAGATGCAGAAGCATCCACTTGGATTCCACAACCATGAGATATTAATCAAAAAGGATAATTTACAATTTGTCGATTGCAACAAGTTACTTTATAGAAACTGTCATACAGCTATAGCCACATAGTTTGCATTTTACTGTATAACTTAGATGACTGAAATGCATCAGGCCAAAAGTCTTTCCCTCAAAAAAAAGCTTCCCCTTAGCAAAATTCACCTGAAGATTTGTATGAAGAGAGAGGAATCCTGTCTTTAAAACAAAAAAAGAAAAACACATATGTGTGTGTGTACACATATATATTCTCCAGGCCTGCGCTGTCAATTTTAATGTTTGCCATTAAAAAGGGAAAGTTACTTACCTTGTATTTCTGAGCCTTTTCAGACTCCCATAACTGATTCTTAGCCTCAAAGCACAAGACTAATGGAACTTCCCCTACATTCTTACAATTTTCTACTATCCTTAATGGCAATGGCAGCAGGTAGGTTTGATTTCTATTCCCTACTGCTGGTCACACTCCTCCAAGCAGTTCCCAATACATCAGAAGGGGATGGCTCCTCACTGCAACAAACAGTTGAAATACTGATGCCCCAAACAGAGCTGAGTGACTGTGAAGACAGACACCACTACTGCAAATGTCTTAAGCCTGGGGAGACGGAATAAAATCTTGCAAGACAATACCTTTAAAGTATCTGATTTATAAATTCATTTTATTATTTTCAATAATAATATGTACACATATTTTAATCCTGGAAACAGAAGATGTCCAATGAATGCCTCAGGTGGCCACACAAAACAAAGATGTATCTCCCATCTTGTCACCACTTAGGCCCAATAAAAATTATAAAAAAGCCAGGTTGCAAGACATATTAAAACCAGGTTTCCTATGTAATCAAGAAGGTCACAGAAGGAACTTCCCTATTAGGGAAAGAACCAAACAGATTTTTTTTTTTTGTATTTCAACATCAATACCTCCAAGTTGCTATAAATATCCCTCAGTCCCTTCCTAAAAGACTATTGTCAGAAGACAAGTGTTAGTAAAGGTAATCCTGCTAAAATTGTCTTTGGAAAAGCTAGAAACAAGATTTTATTAAGCCTGCAGGATTTCCTCTAGAATCAAGAATTTTGCCAGGACTTATGCACATATGTATGGATGACTTTGAAACAGCAATAAGATCATAGTCCCACGATTTAAAACTGAGACTTTATTCAGACACGTTAACTGAAAGCAGTCTATGTCAAGTGCAAAGGTTCAGGCTAAAGAACTGAGAATCCTGCTTACTGGCTAGCATCAGCTGAAGAACTGCTTGGCTACAGAACAGAACAAAAATGCTTGAGTGGTAATTACTAGAAATATAGATATCAGGACTTCTAGAAGCATGGTAGGCGTGGAGAGACTGGAGTAATCAATATGATAAGAAAACCTTACATGTAAAAGAACTCTTTTTTTGGATATAGTCAAGATTATAGTAGATAAATTTGAAAGTTGGGCTTGAAGCTTAGATGTAGTAAACAAACATTGAGGAACTAATCACAATCCATACCTGCTCCCATTGCCTTTGAGGACCAACCAATCTATAGAACTAAAGAGGTTTCTCCTGTCTCATCCAAGGTAGGTAAACGTCCACAGCAAGAATATTTTACAGCTGATAGACAATTGAGCATTTATCATTTACTATACGTTATCTGTAACACATACATAATGCTGAAGTGCTTCTTAACCACATAGAGACACAATTAATTTCTCTGATCTTTCCTAATTCATACTTAGAATTAGGTATGGACACTGTAAAGTTAAAATCCACTGGATAAATGCACTTGACATACAGAGCACAAAATCTTGGCAATAATGGTAATTCATATGCTAAAAGCTAAAGAAAAAAGTCTGTGTGAAACAAAGGTAGGTTAGCTTCAAAAGTAGTTTTATACTGTCAGACTGATAATGTTTTCAACTACTGAATTCTAGCAAAGTAAGACGACAGAAAAAAAGCCCATGCTTCCTTCTTCAATGTAAAAGGTATGTATATATATATACACTCAAGTATGCTCAATAAAATGTTGAGGATTTCAGTATTAATGGAAAGTGTTCTCTTTCAAAAAATTACTTTTCCCTTTTAAAACAATATGTACATCTCTGCTCTTTCAACTGATATTACAAATGCTGCATCTGACAGTGAGAATAACTTGTTCCAGACTCCCTCAGAATTAGGTGCCCCTACTTCTAGCCTCTGTGCTATGTCTCTGAGGTATAGGAGAGCCACTCAGTGCTTTGTATCCTCCTTTCATGAAGCACAAATAAAAGCAGGAGTTCTACTTTTTAAAATACAAATTTCTTCTGCATGGTGTAAGCACTGTAGGAAATTGAGCACTATCCAGCTTATTTTTCAGTAAAACATTTCCTAAATATTGCCGTTATCAAGTTTGCTTTATAAACGTGTTATAAGCTGACATTATTACTTCTATCAGGCTTCCATTATAATACAGAATACACAGAAATGAAGAGATCACATTTCCAAAATGATTCAAGAAATACTCTTCAAAGCAACATCCTCGTGTAATTAGTGAAAAGACAGAACACTTATGCTTCCTAGAGACAGAGTTAAGAGACCACCACAATATATAAAAGGTCTTCAAAGACGTCTTACAATCACCATAAATTAGATCAGTCATCACATAGGAGCTAACCAAATTGTTAGGCCTGTGGAAAAAATTAGACAGTACCCACAAGAGTTGTGACCTCAAATCCAAAAGAGAATAAAAACAAAAATCAATCTTAAACTTATGAATATTCCTACAGCTTATTCATTCCATTATGAATTTGTTGTCCTCAGAATGTCTATGCAAATGAAAGCAACTTGTATTGAAAATAGGGTAGAGAAAGATGTAAAACTAAACAGCAAACAATAAAATGTGCAAAATAGCTGCAATCTATTTCCTACTAATTTTCATGTTTGTTCTGATGGCAAGTGACCCATGCATACATTTTAAAAAGCATACAAAAATTCTTTGAGAAAATAATACTATCTGTATCCTTAGATATACACTATGTGTGCTGCTTTTCCATTAAGTCACCCATAAAAGGACCAAAAAAGAATTAAGAAAACTAACACTATATTAAGATACAGCCAGCGCCAGATCAATGACTACTATGATCAGGGTCTGCTACAGACTGGAAATGGGACTCACTGGAGATTGTGAAGCTTCAGAGAAAAGGCAAATAAATAAATAAAGAAATAAACTCTGAATGATCAAAAGATTAACTTAAAAATAAAAAACTCAAGCAAATGGCTACATACGTAATCTGATTTCACCAGCATACTTACGAAGGATGACGTGGGTGATAACGAATGCAAATATAAAGACTGTCAGAAAGGACAGAGATAAAATAAACATATAAAAAAATCTGTAGTTTCTTTTCCCCACACAGTTGCCTACCCAGGGACAGTGGTGATCAAACCGTTCTGAAATGAGAGGCAGAAGAAAAAAAAATGGAAAACGATTAATAAAATGCTCTTTATTTGGAAAAAGCTTTCTGAATACTGTATTAAAACTCATGACTTAAATGTCATTTGCAAATTAGCCACAGAGAAATTCTTATTTAGAAAGGAAAAAAATAGAAAAAGAAAAAAACAAGGAGTATTTTAAGGCAAACCTTACAGCTTTCAAAGAAATCAAAGCATGGCTGAGGTGAGCTCCTGTTAAACTAACAACATGATTGTGATAAATTGAGCAGACCAATAAGCGTGTACTTATCCACTGTCATATTGAGCAGTACAACTACACTGCATTTTATTTTTTCAAAACAGGTTTGGTTTTTATTCTTCCAGTGACTCTTCTAATCAAAACTGGAGGTTTGATGTTGATTTATTTATATCTGTCATGATCACACTTCTGACTTATGTCTGCTATCATCCCATCCATCCATTATAGTATATGAAAGATTTATATCCTCCCACTTCATTTTATTGCTCCACTCAAAATATTGTCCATTCCAGACCACCTATTTTTCCTCTTAAGATTTGACACTACCACACAGAAGTATTATAAATAGCAAAATAATTCACATAAGCTATTTATTTATCAAATGTTAAAATTCAGGCAGTCCTGTACAATTTGCTTATGCTTCTTTTGGTTTGGGGTTTGGTTATTTTCTTAATCTATTCAGTCTTGCAGGAATTTTCTGTAAACCACGTAGTATAATAATTGGTAGATGTCATCCGAAAGCTCTGTTACCCTTAGTGCTATAGCCTCCCACTTTTTAGTAAATCAAACCTTTTCTTTTTATTTCCCTGAGAGATTAACTCACTCATGAGACAGGAAAAGGTCAGGGTGGGTCAGAAACGAGTGTTCCCAACACAAGGGAAATGCCCAAGTGCTGGAAAGTAGCAAAGGGAACAGTTCATTCTGCTTCCCCTCAGGCAGCCTGGACTCCCTCTCCATTCATCTCAGTATGCCAGGAAATGGAAACAAACAGGCATTTCCTAACTTTGAATTGGAGAGACTACACTGACAGAACAACAGAATTTTGAATTTTTCAATCAAATCCAAGATCATCAGACAGGTAGATGCTCTCATGCTGACTCTCGCTCACTCTCTGATCCTCTAAATCCTGTTTTATTTTCTGTGACTTTTACGCCTCCACTGATGTATGATATCGAACTATACATACATCCACAGTAAAGGTGAGCTACAAATTTGAAGTCCTTAAACCCTATGTTTAAAAGTCACCTTTTTGTCCAAGCACAGCGGTTTATTTTAACTGTGGTTTCAGGTTACAGACCCACATCACAGCTTTTCCTTGAAGGATGCATTTAGTATTACTTCATTAAAAAAGTCAAAACAACATGCACAACGGATTTCTGAGTTCACCAGACTTTCAGATTTTTTTAAAGTGGCTTTGCATGACAGCTGTTTGGACCACATGTTTCTGCCCTAAATCTGTTTCAAATTCCAGCAGGGGTATAAAAGGTGAAGTTACTGAACTTTCTTAAGATAAGGCTTCAGAAATATATTGATTAAATGAGTACTGCTAAGAATACCAAGAACTAAACACTCTGCTAGTTAAGAGGCCAGGCGATACTACCTTTATTCCATGCAATACAGTTGTATTCCAAAAATAAGTTGACAGCACATTTGAACAATGCT
This sequence comes from Forpus xanthops, assembly GCA_032466535.1. Classification (NCBI taxonomy): domain Eukaryota; kingdom Metazoa; phylum Chordata; class Aves; order Psittaciformes; family Psittacidae; genus Forpus; species Forpus xanthops. The sequence goes on from JASSUY010004064.1 coordinate 13,248, forward strand.
TATTTCTGGATTTATGCTTCTGAATGAGTTCTTATGTTCTGATAAACATTACACTTTATTTAATGGGCACCTAATACAACACATGAGTGAATAATGACACCAAGAAAAATACAGTTACAGAGCCTTTTAAAGAGCATAATCCTAAATTACTCTGCTGCTTCAGAAAAAAAAAAAATGACATGGCTTTGGATGATAAACTCTGTATTTACACATTCATTCTATTCTATGCTGACATAGTGAGAATCAACAAGTTATACTGATATAAGCTCAGTCTCTAGCCATGAAACTACTTAGATACCTTAGACATCTATTTGATGGATTCAGATAAATGCAAACAGAAAAACACACACACAAACAAACCCCTGTCTATAAACATACATTCTTTGAAATATGCATATATATTCCTTACTAAAGGCTGACTTTATATTCTTAACCTACTTGCCACTCCTCTCCAATTCTGCCTTCCAAATTCCTTAGTAAACTGAAAGGCCCTCCTTTCTCAATATATACCTTGCCAATCATTGTGAAGCTAAGTAGCTACTTAAAATGTTTGTAAAGCAGAAATGGACAGCAAAGGCTGAATATGAAATACACTGCTGTAGTGTTAAATCTGAAACAACTCCAATGAAAAAAAAAGTATTAAAGGATTTGCATGGCTGTTATGAATTAATAAACTTGGACTCATTTTTCTCAGTCAAGAAATAGAAAGGGATGGGATATTTATGTTACATGCCTCAAAAGTATATTAAAGAGCAAAAGATTAATCTACTCAGAAGAGCATAAATATGTAAATGCAAGTTAAAGATAATAGCCTTACAGCTTGTGACCTGCTCTGCCTGTTAATGCAACAGAAAACAGCCAAACCTGGCAAAATGAACAGACAACTAAGCAGAAATTTCTAATGCTGTTAAGAAATAAAAACTCTCTTAAATCTAGAGCTGTTTCTTCTTTCTTATAATAGACATGGTTTAATAAGTATTAATGAATAATAGAATCATAGAATAGGGTTGGAAAGGACCTTAAGATCAACTTAAAGTTCATCTCCAGCACTCCAGATGCCTGCAAGCTGAACCACCAATGATTTGAAAAAGGAAGCTCTGCCTGACATCTCTACTTGGGTGGGACAATGCTGGCAGTAAAATTAAGATTTACCTTCACTGACAAATGAAAAACTTCTGATGTGGAGAAAACCTGGCAATTACAGACCTCCAAAATTTAAAATGCAGAGCAAATACAAATGCAACTGATTGTTATGAACAATAAGATTGTTAAGAGGTGATGACTGCAGTTCTGGTTTAAAATCATAGCATACAGTTAATGTATTGCTGAAATTAATCCTACATTCATGACAAAGTTAATGTAAAAATATTTGAGGCAAATGAAGAGAATCAAAACACTGGTAATACAAACTGTTGATAATAAGAAGTGGATTAGAACTCTCAATCAGGGAGGAAGCAAGCTGCAAGGGCTGAAATGTTTGCCTATGGAAGCATCCCATGGATAGAAAAGTAGCAATAGACCACCTCCTGCACTCAATTTTAAGGAAAAGCAGCAAGGTATTTGCATTGCTAATGTACTTGCCTTCAGGATGTGGTATGACATTACAGCTATACCTACATAATTGAAAACTACAGCTAAAATGATGGCCCAGCTTCTCCCCTTTTAGCAGTCCTGTGAACCAATCTATTGCCTCTGTGTTTACGGCTCTCCATCTTTACACCAAGCCTGATGTTCATTTTACCCTGTGGGAAGATGGTTGACAGAGCCAGATGAACTTAAAACTATGGTTAGCTTTCTGTTGCCTAGCTCTCCGACCAGCTCATCACAGTATCAAGCAACAAAGCTGCCCAAGTGAAGCAGTGAGAACACACTGCTGGAAAGAGATTAAATGATCCTTTCAGACACAGTTAAGTGTTAATTAGCTTAGCTGTAACACCAACTTTACTACACATAAACACTTATCAGTACTGCAGGAGAAATAGAGTTTTGATTAATTTTTAAGGGTCTAAGAACAAAAGCTTAAGCATAAAGAAAAGAATATGTACGAACAGTTTATAAAGCAAAGTATCAATGAAAACAGGAGGGTAAAAGGGGATTAAAAATGCTGTTTGTAATGACCACAGAAAACCAAAGAAGTAAGAAACCTCAAGAGCTGTTAGTAAACCTGCACCAGTGACTTTATTTTACTGGTCTTTCCCAAGTGATCAGCAACTTCAAATTTGGGTAATAACTCCTGAGGATAGCCAGCAGCTCTATAACCAAATCCAAAGGGTGAGGTTTCAGCAGATAACAGCCAATTTAAAAGCTTAGTAGCAGTGAAAGAGATGATGACATGCTGCCTTCCCTGCCACTTCATCCCATTTCCTTCTTTAACCATCTAAACTGCTGATGAATCAGTCAGGTTGGTTCCCTGAACTAGCAGGAAAGAAACGAATATTTTTGGTCCTTGCTTAGTGAGAAAATCTGACATACCAATGGCTGTGTGTTACTAAGGGCTGTGTGAATAGGAACAAAGGAGAGAATCCCACAGAAGGGGAAAAAAAAGGGGATGAAGTTCAAGCAGCAAACTGTCAGCATGATTCATTGGTCTCATTAACACTTACCTAATAATATATGCTAAGTGGATGACAGAACAGCATACCAGTTACATCATACCTTAGATATTTCTCAGATTGTATCTTCCCCAAAATATTTAATTTGAAAAATTAAGAAACATTAATTGCTGGATGTCAGATTAAAAGAGAACATTTCCCATTTTAATAAGAAAGGTTCTTATACATGGAGCGTTTATAGTATTTGCTTCAGAAGCCGAACCAAAGTATGTTCCTTTCTGCCCAGAATGAAAGAGTCAAATCTCTACTTTTCCACAGCACAGCATGTAGACTCTTAAATGCTTAAATGTTCAGCTTCCATTTTTTCAATAACTATGCTCCAGGAAACCACAGACAAAATGACCCCAATGCTTCCTTTATTTTTTCAAAACATTTAGTAAAAGCTTTGTAATTTACAAGGAACAAAAAAGCATTTTTACATGGAACGTTTTTAGGCCAGCCTGGCCCTTCAGCTTACAGCTTCTCCCACCTGTTCTCACTGCTATCTCAGAAACATTTGTTATTATTTATGAACTGCTTCCTTCTTCCTACGCTCCACTGGATCACTGCACAGCAAAGTACATTTTTCTGAAGTGTAATGTGAATGCAGGTCTCAAAGACAAAAAGTCTATTGGTGTAAAAATATGTAGGTCAAACTACTTGCAGACTCCAATGAGCACAGGTTAGAATTCACTTGCTGATTTTTTCCATCCCATTGAAGTAAAAGCATTGTAAGGTAAAGAATGACACAAACCTAAGGCGTTCACTGAATGCTACCACCTTTACTGATCACATGCAAACATGCATCCCAGGACTGGAAAGAGTGAAGAGCCTGCTATTCAAATCTTATGTTAGTCAAAAGAAAAATCACATTACAGCTCAACCAACTGGGCCAGCATTACTCAAAATTACTTTTGATAGTAGCAGTACAACACAGGACTACAGAGTCCATTGTCGTGGATGCACACTGAACAATTATGTAGAGGTACTGACACATCTGCATGGATTTGTAATGATGACAATTACAGCTTTTTGTAGGACTATGATGTCATGATATGATCACATCTATTCAGGCTTCTTGATTTGACATTTTGTATGATAAATGGCACTTTCAGAATCTGGGTGCTCTTAAAATGTTTAGGCAAACAAATGAGGTTTTTAAAGTCTATATAAGGAACACATTTTATTACAAAAAATATTTCTTCTAAGATACAGCAGTCCAATCCCAGCAGCCTGCTGAGTCATGCACACATGCACAAAAGCCAATATAACTATAGCATTAAATCCCTTACAGTGACTCTTGAATGTCTAATAATTTAACTTAATTAGTAAAAAAACTTGTATCTGATATTCATGGCAAACTTCACAAAACCTATCCTTAGCTCAGATGTTCAGTTCCAATTCACAGCAAACTTCACAAAACAGATCCTTAGCTCAGATGTTCAGTTTCACCGACTTAAGTCATCACTCCTCATAAAATTATTTACTTAGTCATATTTAAAAAAGCCACTGATGGGACTTGCCATCAATTGCCAACAGCAGTCAAATGCACGGATCAATTTAACTTAGACATTCACCTGTGTGACAGTCATTCCCCTGAAAATGCCTTTGCTGCTACTTTTGTGGAATGAAATTGGAGTAGAAACTTATAAGAAAAAGAGGCTGAGTAACAAAAGACCGATTGCAAGTTACATTTATATGCATGCTGATGTTATTTTAGAACATCTGCTATGGACAATGCACAATGGATCCTTTAAATTGCCACACTTTCAGCACTTGCATACTCTGATCCCAAATCAAAACACCCGAAGAAAACCAAATTGTACAGAAAGAGCCTTCTAACCTCAAATTTACTTTTAGGAAATACTCACCAAAGGCTTACTCCAGATTACATTCTGGTCACTACACTAATCTACAAGGTGATGTAAACTGAAATAGAGATGTAACATTAGGAAAGATGAGCCTATATTAATGAAATGAATAATACGCATGGATATCTACAACAAAAAGTCAGTTAGAAACATAAACACAAGGGCTACTCAACAAATATTTCACTCTTAAAATAATTTAAATACTGTCCCAGACAGCTAAGATATTTGGGTGGGGTTTATTTAAGCAAATCAGTTGCAATGTCAGCTTTTTCCATGCTCATCAGCTTAAATAGTAGCAGGCTAATGTTAATCACAAAAAGAAAATAAACATGCTTAATTTTTGAAATAAAAATAGCAATTAATTTATTAGGAGAACAACCATCTATTGCCCCAGGATGGCTCAGAGTAATTAAACTATATTGTCACATAGCCCACTTCACTATCTCCAATAATAAATGTTGACTAATTAACAACAAATCCCCTTGCGTGCACATTAACGGTGACATTTTCAAAGGCAGCAGCAGCAGTTTAGAATGACTGGTCTTTGATAGGTACAAAGAGTGCACAGCAAAGGACCTCACTCTTAACAATCTCTAGTTAAATATCTATTCTTGTCAATACTTTCACACATTGGGAACCAAACAAGTGCAAGACACACACCCACCATGGAGGAAGAGAGTTAAAAATCCCAAATTGTCTCTAGGGAATGCATAGTATCCTTACCAGGTATCAGCATCCACAAAGTTTATGGACTTGTTCCTCTCTTTTCTACATGAAAGCACAGGGTGTTATTCATGCTTCTGTATCTGCCTTTGAATTCCTAACCATCTTTCAAATTGGCATTGCACCGAAATAAGTATTTTTTGTCTTGGGTTCCTAATTTTTCTTGGTAACTACCATCTGACATCTGCGGCTTACAACATCATTTACACAGTTGGGTATTATGATTTTTTTTTTTTATATGCAGACCAGTATATAAAGCTGCAATCTCTCTATGAATTAACCTATTATACTATTATAATTTTTAAAGAGACTTTCTACCATATTTACCACTGTAGACTTAAAAACTCTTTGACAAACATGGCATGCTCCTTGAATTTCTAACATACATCTAGTATACAGATGGCACAATCATAAACAAATATCACTTCTGTAAGTGCTGCTGCCTACTCCATTCAGCAGCTTCTTGGGTGCCCAAAAAGGTAGCACAAATAGAAAGAGCCAAAGCCATTTCTCACATGTAAAAACCTGGAAAAAAAATACACAAAAGAAGAAGAAAAAAAGGACACAGCAGCCAACTTTGTGGTTATAACTCCAGCTAAAGAGCCACTTCTGCACATCTCAAATCAAGGTTTAAAAGGTTCAAAAATCAGGCCCCAAAATGAAGTGAAACTGTGCTCTCCTAATTTGCAGGAAATGCAAGGAAAGAAGAAGGCAAAGGTCATGAAAAAGAATTGAAAACAAGAGAGGAGATAATAAGATAATGAAAGAAGAGTGCTAGCATACTGTATTTTCAAAACAATAAATTAATGTAGTCCAGACAATACCAAAACCAAAAGACAACACCTACAGGTGCCTGGTAGAAGTACTTCACAGAAGCAATGATTCAACCAGAAAAGGGGTGTCTACTGGCTTCCAATATAGACTATTTTCTGTCAAGATTTCTGCTAAAAACTTGACACTTGGTCTTGTGTTAGGGATCTACAAAAAACCAACCAGACTTACAAGTGAAAGGAATCCTATCTCCTACAGAAATGAAAAATGTTCATATAGAATACCAGTATGGTATGTGTGCCTCAGCACTACTGGCATTATGATTTATCATCTAAAGAAGTTTGTATTAGGTACAAAGGCCAACTAGGATCTATCAAGGGCTACTGAAAAAAAAAAAGTGACGTCCCTCAGGGTTCAAGAAGGCATATGCTGTAAATAAAAACATTCAATAGAAAGCATCCTTGAGTGCTTGCCCTCTTCTCCCATTCTTCACCATGGATCCTCTCTGGCCATGGTGGGAAACGGGCTACTACACAAACTGAAACTTTGGTCTAACTTAGTATGCCATTCTCATGTTCAAACTAAACTTTTTAAGGTTGTGACATCCAACTTCAAACATCTGAACTCTGAAGCCTCTGGAAAAAAGTCATGTGTTGAAAGAAACATAGTGGAACTGGAGAAGAGAAGTTACTTTCATCCATCAGTCACACACAAATTTACAATATACAGATTTTGAAAGAAATAAAATGGCCATATTCTTTTAGATTATTATAAATTGATCTCTTCTTCCATCATACTGGACTTTTGCCTTAGTCTGTATCGGTTACTTCACTTGATTAGCAAAACTGTGGCATGTGAATACCAGGAATGCTTTACACAGATTATTGGACCAAGCTGATTTACTGCTTATTAATTATTATTCACTGTTTCTCATTAGTCATTTGGGACTATATTTAAATAGATTGCTCAGAAATAGTCAGATGTTTTTATTATAGAAATTAAATGAAAAAAGAAAAAAAGTTATTTATTAAAACCAAACAAAAAACAACATCACTGTTGAAATGTCCACAAATAGATAAATACATCTAAAAGTAATTTGGTCATTTCAGAACTGAAGCCAACCAATGGCTTCTTACTAGCATTACACAGTGCAATCAAAGCTTCTTTTCAAAACCCAGCAATAACTAGCCTGAGCTCAGAATTTGTCTGCTGCTGTTATTCTTTTCTTTACCTCTTGTGTTTATGTTTATTCAATTATAATTTTTAAGCAACATAATGGTACACAGAAAACCTTTGAAGGGCTAATTTCCAACTGCCAATCACTAAAGCAGTTAAAAGAAAGCATGTCAGGAATACACTCGAAGTATCTGTCTCAGGGAACACTTACTTTATCAAATATGCAACAAATGCAAAAAATGCAACAACTTACATTTGTACAAAAATATAGATTTTTTTTCTGGATACTATTACGAACATATTGTAAAGCTAAAGGAGTCTGAAGTGTTATTATGGGTAGAGCACATATTAGTTTGGCGTGGATTTTTTTTTTTTTTTTAACAAAAAAGCTATTTCTTCATGTTTTCATCTAAATATATGTCATTTATTAAAAAATGAGGAAATGAAAATTAGAAACAAGATGAGTAACAGATATGCTTACTGGACAACTAGAACGTTAGGATTAATTCAAGAGGAAAATACCAACAATGAATAATTTTTGTACTCACATATTTAAAATGTTGCTAAAGATTCCTTACAGAATGAAAAGCATCAATAGAAAATATGGAATGAAAGAACCTCTCTTTAACACCGCATTCATTTGCCCAGTACCATAAAACACCTTTAGGAAAAAATAGCATACTGCTTTTTCTAAGTAGTGAGTGCTGGTTTGAAGAAAAGTTCCATTCCTGTATCATACAGTCTCTGTATTTCATTTTCAACTGCAGCAAAAGCTTCCAGAACTATGTGGTAGAAAGGAATGCATAGCCATATTGGTAGTAAGTTGCAATATTAAGTTACTTATGTATCTGTGTGTGTGTGAAGCAGGAATATTTTTGAGATAGTTTAGTTACACCAGCAAAGAACTAGCAAAAGACAGTGGCACAAGAACACCCATTGCTATTTTAAGATTTATTCTCAACATTTATTCTCAAAATTAAACAAAAGCATAATAATTTAGACAATCCTAACTTGAGAGTGGTGGTAAACTATGTAACACATTCTGATTAAGTATTCTCATGGGTTCAGCAGTAGCAGCCATTTTTCTCTTTCATAGTAGCTGGTGCAGTGCTGTGTTTTTGATTTTGGGCCTGGGAACTGTGCCGATAACACCAGTGTTTTCAGTTACTGCTGATTATGTTTAGGCTGGCCAAGGACTTTCTGAGTCTCATGCTCTGCCAATGAGGAGGGGAAGCAGGGAGGAGGTCAGGGAGGAAGAAGAAACAGGACACCTGACCCAAACTGACCAAATAGGTATTCCATACCACAGCACATCATGCCCAGGATGGAAAAACAGAGGAGCAGAGGGCAGAGACCTGGAAGTGGGGGGAGGGGGGATGCACTGCTTGGTCAGGCTGCGTATAGGTGGTGAGTGATTGTATTCTCTTTCCTTGTATTTCTCTTGTCATTATTATTACTGGTGGTAGCAGCAGTGATTTATGTTATACCTTAGTTACTAAACTGTTCTTACCTCAACCTGTGGGAGTTGCATTCTTTTGATTCTCCTTCCCATCCCTCCAGGAGTGGGAGGAAGAAAGAGGGGGAAGTGAGTGAGAGAGAGAACTGCGTGGCTGGGAGGCTTAAACCACGACAAGTGTATGCTCTGTTACTTCTCCACAAGTATACGAGCAAAATTATTTTCTTGACACCTATTTTTCACAGAAAATTAGCTGCAGGTACTTGTAGCTCTCACTTCTTTCCTTTAAAAGACCTGAACAGTTACATGACAAATACCTGTACTGAAACAGGAAACAGAAACACTATGCAATGTACCCTGATTCTAATTCTCATTATAGAATGAGGTGAGGAGAAAAACCGCAGCAAATTCATTCCAATAAATGAATGGAATTTTTGTTTTACACAAATAACTTCAAATTAAAAAATGTGCAAGAGGATATTACAATGATCATAGCTATTTTTTGAGCAGAAAAGACTAATCTTGGATACAGTTATCACTCTTATGAGTCATTTGCTCAGACTTTTTTGATCTACATTCATAATAATTCACATCTGTTGCTTCAGGCACAGACATAATCAGAAAGCAAGGTTTGAGTTGCTTCCCTGCCATCACAAATTTTAAGTTTCATGGAGTATGTTTTCCAAATTTAGTATGATACGGACAGCATCAGATTACAGAATAACCTGTAACAAAACCCTTCATATCAATTTTTTAAAAAACCTGAAATATTATCTTAAAATAAGCTTCAGGATATGTGTGTGGGAGCTGCTCTTATGCACTCTTGGTAAAGACAACAGCCTTTAACTTTTATTTACTGCACTGGTCAACAACCTCATTTTCATATTATCAGGTTTGCTGAGCAATACAACACTTTCATCCAGGCTACATGTCTGATAAAATATTTTTCTGAAAATGTGTCAACTGCAATTCATAAACATCTCTATTTGCCAAGCTCAACAGCTTTTACAACACTTCCTCAATTTGAACACATCAGAAAAATTTATTTACTGAAGGAATCATCTACAGATACCAATCAACTGTATAGGGCCAAAAGGCTAAACTTCTCACTCTGATGTAAGTGGACTCCCTAAATGAATAACATCTAAACATGAATCTGTAATTCTTCCAATGACTGCTTTATATCTAAAAATAACACTGCTGAATGTTGCAATTACATTTCTCAGCTGGAGACATCTTTCTACATTATTTTCTTGAATGCATAAGATCCAGGCTCAACAGTGGTCTAATCAGCTGCACTGAACTCTAAATGTGATCTAATTAACTAGAAAGTACTCAGATTTGATTGGTGGGTTTTTTTTTTAGTTTGCTGTTAAATCCAAGCGTATCTTAATCACCTTGTCTGCCCTCCAAAGAAGAGAGTAATAAAAAAAGACAAGATGTTCAGAGGAAAAAAATCCAACCTATCATTACAAAATATCCTTAGGTCTTCACAAACATCTACTTACTCTCAAAATAGTATGTTTGCCCAGCTATTTCTTATGAATTCTGATTTTCAGATTTCTAGTCTTAAAACTGTTCATAGGTAAGAATCACCTACTGTATTTATCCTTGTCGCAGTGCAAGATCTAACAATATGAACTATGCCACATAGCGTGTAATGAAGTAAAAAAAAAAAAAACATTTCCTTGCCCTCTGTAGTTTGGTGAAGGAAACAACTCTGGAGACTCTCATAAAGCTTTGCTCTTTGCACTGGAAAGTTCACCGTGCATACTACGCCGCTCTATTAGAATTGGGTGTGTTCTTTGTCTGGCAGAGCAGGTTAGGAAAGATGTATGCCCCAGAAGATACTCTTTGTTAGATTAGCAACAACCATCTGTTAGGCCAAATCTTCCAACTCTTCTAAAAATCTTAGCATTTATCAGAGCTTATAGGAAAGAAGAATGAACACAGCAAGTAACCTCTTGAGTAATCTTGTCACTAACTCTTTCTCATCAAAAGCATTCGTAACAATATATAAGCTACTAAATTGAACATATGCCATATCTTTTTTTTTTACTCACCTACGCAGTTATCACAAAGGCTGCAATGTGAGGCACGAGGTGGGCGGAAAATCTTGCAAGTAAAACAGTATTTTAATTTCACTGTCTGTCCATTGATGATCACTTCTTTTGTTCTGGGAGGGGGACGATATCCTCCTGAACTGGAGCCATTTGCAATATCTAAACATGGAAATAGAATGCATTACATTTTTCACGTGAGATTTGGTGTATTCACAAAACTGTCTCTGATGGCAGCATATAGTAAGTTTTAAATTGATATCAACGCATTTAAAATAAACTACTTTTTCTCCCATTTGTATTCTCCTAAAATAATATGCGTCAAAAAGACAGTTAATTACAAATAGTATCCATAGCCAATCAATTTGAATTAAAGAAATCACCTAACCCAATTCTTAAATGCTGACATCAACCTTGATCACAAAACTCTTTTACTTTCACACCCCCAACAGTTCATGGAGAATACATTAAAAACTATGACTGCTGTAAGCAGAATGGTAAAACTCAACAAATTATCTTTAGGATTTTAAATAATTCTTTTAGAATTCCTATAATAACAAAAAGACTCTCTAGAAGTGATGCAGAAATTCAACAACCTAATATAGAATCTGCACATTTACTTCAGCAACAGCAGATCTGTCATTAGACCTTGGCATTTGGTAGAAACAAGATCAGTCATTGCTTTGAGATCTCTTAAATGCTATGATAAAGTGGAGCACATTCAGAATAGTATTTCACAGCTCTTGCCATTTCAAAGTTTGAAAATCTAACTTCTAGTGTTACTTTTACACATCTTGAGGTTTGTTGCATAAAAATTGTTTCCAACTATCTCACTTGGTGCAAGTGGTGGGGCTTTGAGTTTTGTTTGCTTGCTTGCTTACTTTTGCTTTACTTTTAGAATATCAGCAATCATATTATCCAGCAACCAAAGCACTGGTTAGGCTGAATCACTGAAGATCAATTTTGTCCTTTAAAAGTATGCAAGCTCAGCTATACTCTGAAAGATGAACATGTAAAAGTGGTACCTTTTTCCCAGTCTGTTGTGTAATCACAATCAAATCAAAACCACAGAAGTGAAAAAAAAAAAAAAAAAGCCTAAAAAAACCCAATACCTGAAATTTTACTCTTGGATAAGCTTAACAGCAAGAACAATAGGGAAGCAAAATAAATTATTTTCCAATATATGAATGAAACTACATTTCAAAGTCACAGTCACCTGTACAACTGTGTATCAAATCGCCACCCTCACTTTCATGTTGGACAAATGTGGAGCTGTAATGACAGGTTACTAAAATATCTATGACTTGCATATGAGCTCAAATTGTTGGAAGTATCACTTACAATTTCTGACAGGTCTGCAGACACATTTACACAGCCTACAAACTTCACATTTTCCAAGGGGGCAGCTAGAAAGCCTCCTACCTCGTAAGGTATTCAAATCAGCAGTAACATAGCTGTGCTAGCAAAGGTGTCATTCATTAAACACTTTTTTAGATTTGGCAGCAAATCTAGCTTAAGAAATTCCCATTTGCAACATGATCACCACTTCATAAATATGCATCAATAAAAGTATTTGTGGGACACCACTGTAAACATCACCACTGAAACAACTGGACTTCAGAAAACTCCTGAGAAGAGGGTGGGAAGAAGGGGAGCAATAGCTGAGAATGGTGGTGTTTGAAGTTCCTGAATGTCTCTTATGAGAACAAAATACTGAATACTGAAGAAACAGCAGCTTAAAAGTAGCCTACTAGACCCTGATGAGCTACAGGCATTTTTGCTTGTGTTGTATCTAAACTATCTTCTGCAAGGTTCCTGCAATGCTGAAAAACGTCCTATGATCTACATGAAGAAGCAAAGATTACTGTATGGCTTCCATAACTGATTTTGACCTCAAGGCCAATACTCCTTGACAGTACTTTGAGTAAGTAAGCATTGCACTACAAGCTTCTAGTATATTAACATGCTGAAGCACGACTAGACAATAAAATTTGTTCCATGTGCAGCATGGACATTATCTTGAATTTCCTTTTTTTGTTGTTTTTTATAGTTAGGTTATTTAAAAAAAACTCATTCATTTAATGATTGTGAAATAATTTCTTCAGGTTATAGTAAACCCCATATTTTTTTTATTTACTTGCATAACAGTTTATTTGTCCTCATGACACATCAGTTTGATTTGGGTAATTCTGGATTTTTGAATTCTAATCCAGCACTAAGCTGAAAAGACGTTCTTTGAAGGGCACAGCAGAACTGCGCTTACACTATTTAAGGCTTTACAGAGACATGTATGATTCCTAAATCCAGAAAACAGGGAAGAAACTCTCATTATCCAGAGACTACATTTAGAAAATCCTCCCTGTTTGCAGTGAAAACTTATTTTCTGTAAAACAAATTATCACAGGCTGCATGAAATGCTGAAATAAATTAACTTGTACTAGTACTGATCTATGAAAGGCAATAAATTTTAGGGAAGAACGTCACCATAGGAATTTTTTGTTCTTAAAAATCCTCTATAACTGATACTAGTCACTACCACTGAACAAGATAAATACATTTCAATACACTGTACTTAGCTGACAACATCCCCAGTAGGCTTGTAATATTATTAGCCCTTCTATAAATTCATGGGCCTTACAAAACACACTGTTTGGCCCCTTTCTGACAATAGCCTGGTCAAAATAGACTTAAATTGCAAGCAAAAAATGTAGTCATTAGCACCAATTAGCTATTTATCAAAAAAAGCATTTAGCATGTGAACGCGGAACATTCGTTAATAAACCAATGATGACCAATTGATACTCATACTCATGCATAATTGTAAAAAATGCAGACAAAGCTTGAATTTTCTATACATGTAGCTTCCTGTACTACTACAATCACTGAACCACTGAATTTCCTAAACCAGTAATTTTTCACGTATTCTTTTACAAAATCTTATTCCTGAATATGTACGTGATCATTGAAATAAAACTACTTAAACCAGCCAAGGTGAATTGTTTAGGAGAAAAAAGCTCTTTTTCCCAATGAATCATTTATGCATCCAAAATGCACAATGACTAAAACCAATATTTTCCCACTTTTTAAGACATTCAAAAAGTGCATTGTATTTTATTTTAAAATAGGCTCTGGCAAATTCTCAAAGGCAACTTCCCTCTTCTCTGGTGGAAAAGGGAGACTACTGGCCAGCCCATTATACTTACAACATTGGTTTTCTAAGAGGATTTCCTTCCAAACCTTTGCAGGGAATTTCAGGTTCACAGGGAGACAGCAAATCCCAGCTCTCTGAGGAAAATTAATCTCAAAATCCAAGGATGAAAGCTAATGAAAGTGAAATTAATGAAAACAGACTTTCTGACTTTCCATGGAGTCAAAATTTCACTCACAATCCTACATGATCAAACCTGAAATCCCAGTCTTTCTGTTTATTAACAATTATTATTTTTTTTTTTAAACAAAGCAACAGGGTAAGGTCAAATGTGCTTGGATTTACTGAGATTTATCTAACCTAAATGAGCTAAACATGTCCTGGTGTTTCAGTGATTTTTTCAGATTGTAATTAGCCTTCACTTAGACTGCTCAGACTTGGGTTCTAACACCGTTAAATTTTGTAATACATGTATTCCCTTTAAGGCACATTAAGATTAACCTTTACAGAATCACTTTCCCCAAATGAAACTGCATTTAATCACTAATTTTTATACTTTTTTAATCCATTATTGATGTAGTAATGTAAGTTACTTTACAAAAAGTTAAAAAATTCCCACTAATGGGATTGCCTTCCACCCTTTCTGCTCTGACACATATTATAACTCCTCTAGCAGTGTTAGATGTTCATGCAGTAGATAGGGCTCCAGCATTTTCACTACCCTACTACAAAACACTCAAACATACAATCCATATTCTTGTAAAACCAAGGTGCCTGAACTTCTATGAGAAAGTCACCCCAAGTACGTAATGGAGATACAGCACAGTCTAGTAACCTTCCAATGTGACAATAAACTCCACTTAGATTTCTCAAATTATTACATCAAAAATAAATGGGAGGTGCTATTTAGATGAGACTCAGAGGCTGTCGTTTTGCATTGGTATCACCAGGATTATTCCACTCAATCAAGTACTTGATTTTTGTGAGAATTTTCCTAAGATACCAATTTTTGGGTTTCAGATGCTTAAGCAAGACGAATCAACCACTTCTGAACTCAAGATGAATTATAAACATTTTAACACCTTTATCATATTAGACAAATTTGAAGAAGGAGCTGAAATCTAGCACATGCTATAGCTTTGAGCTTAGCATGCAACATTTTCTGAACAAACTTTGGTAGAAAAAAGATGGGTGGGGTGTTGGTATTGTCATAGCTTAGCTATCCTCAGCAGCATCTTAACAGCTATAAAGTTAACTTCCATATTTCTTTACTGCAGATCACAGACTAACCTGCTTATGAAAAGGTTATGAACACTCCATCACCACAGAGAAACCAAGTTCCAGCAGAATTGGGTTTATTGGAGACTGCTGAAGTCAAGCACTGCAAGGAATCAAGAGTCAAGGAATCTGACTCTACCTCCTACCAACCACCACAAGAAAGAGATGGCACCTGACCAACCCAGAGAAAGGAAAAGCTTTGAGTAAATCCATCACAGAAACACAAGGTGAGTAAATAGCAGAGTAGAAGGAAGGATCAGAAAAAAAAAGGAGTGATAAAAGATACAACCAAGCAGGATACAGGTAAGAGCCATGGAGGCAGGGCTGAACAGAAGTACAGGAAAGACAGGGAAGAATGCATGATGGAGAATGCTCCATCCCTGGCGGTGTTCAAGGCCAGGCTGGACATAGCCTTGGGTGGCATGGTTTAGTGGGAGGTGTCCCTGTCCATGGCAGGGGATTGGAACTAGATGATCTTAAGGTCCTTTAAAACCCTAACTATTCTATGATTCTATGTACCTAGCATGCGATGGAAAGAAGAGGCAGAAAGGAGCCCAGAAGGGACTCTAAACACCAGAAAGCGCAGGATTCTCCAGAACTTCAAACCAAAACCCAAACTTTTCAGAACAAACTGTAGAAACTTCTTGTGTCAAGGCAACAATAATCAGAAGTACATTCTTACAGGGCTGCCTTCTGCCTTGTCTGTCTAGGTTATTACCCAAAGAAAAACTTCACTGCTACTTTGATTATTTTTGTGTGTGTGTCTTTATAACCTCTGGATTATGAAAATAATGTATCTAAGCCACCTTCTATGCCAATTAGCAATTGTTCAAAATGCCTCATCCTTCAAATGGAGTCAAGAACACAGACAGTTAATTTATAGCCTGTTTATATGCCTGCCGTTCTATAAAAATAATTAAACTGCACATCTTGTACTCTAGAGAGACTATTACACCACATTCATTTAAAAAAAAAAATAGATACAATTAAATAACACATATATGAATACTGGATTTAAAAACTGAGGAATTTGCTGCGGTTAAACTGTGGAAAATCTTTTACTAACGGTATATTTAAAACATGATTAACAGAACACTCAAGATTATGCCAAATAGTTGGATACAGTGGTAAAAAAAATTGTCATAGCAAGGTAACTAAATCCTAATAACTACTCTTCAAAATCTCACTTGCAATATGATTTATCATACCATCATCACTATCACCTTTATATGTAATTACTGAAAAGGTAAATTCCCCTTGGAAAGACCATCTATTTTACATAAAAAGAATGTGTGATCCTAGTTTTTGTTCTGAAGTTTTTTTCCCCAACTGCACTGCCATTCTTACTGGTAGATAATCAGCAAGTAAATTTCAGTAGCAGCTTCAGTAATGGATTTTAATTTCATTTTCGGCCTAGGAGACTCAATAAATTCAAAGAAACGAACACAGAATTTGAAAAGTACTTAGAGAGATTATAGGGAACACAGGACAGTACCTAGATGGATGCTACTAATCTTTTCACCATCTTAACCTCCTCTCTGTCCCTTTTCAAATGCAGGTGCGAAAGCCTCCCAGTGTTTAGGAAGATTTTATTTAATTAATTTTCAAACAGTTTAAGCAATTAGAACTATGATTTTCCTGTGGCTGATCTATCAGCAACCAGTGGCCCAATTCAAAACACCATACCTACCCTTCTATCTAAACTGATGACCCTTTTTTTCTCTCAGCAAACTTCTTAGTAAGGGAAGCAACAAGTATATTCTTCAATTTAACTAGAGCTAATACATTTTTCTTCATACACAGTTATGCTTCAGATTTTCTTTATAATTATCTCATATTATTGTAGGAATATATTATTCTCTCAATCGTTAATAATGATCTCACTACATTGAAAAAGAAACAAAATGGATTACCAGCAGTAAAAAGCTTGAAGATTTTTCTGTAAATTCTACTTCTACCCAACTTCAAAATCCTACCCTTAGCCAAAAATAGGTTTAAAGAAATCTGTTAATATAATAAGTGAAAGAAAGATGGTTGGTCAACAGGATTGGACACAAATGTCTTCTCTTCTACTTCTGGTTAAAATATGCTTCATGAGTGCAGAATTCTACACAGAGCCGTCCCATGATAGTCCAGCCTTAGGAATGAGAACTTCTGATTAGGTACAGAGAAGGCAGAAGACCAACTAACACAAATGGGTTGGTTCTATACATATAAGTAAGATAGTTTGTGTGTTCTGTAGAAATAAGTGATTATTTAAAAACAAGCTTGGTACTCATTAAACAATTGTTAAGCTTTAATTTTTAAACTACTTTAAAATTCTAAATTTGCAAAAGATTAAATTTAACTAAAACATACAACACTATTTTCTTAAACTTTCTAAAGTATCACTTATGTTTTATTTTATCTAGAAAGCACTGCTTCCTTTATTAAGTGTCTTAAGTAACACATACCATATATGATAAAGACCTACTTTTTCACTTTGGAAACAGCTTACATTCTGTTCTTTATCGTTAGAACAGCAGAGACCAGGTTGATGACTGGCAAATTAAGACTACTTGTGCTTCATAACAAGAGGAGAAAAAAACAGGTGTGCTGGGACTGCTGGAGTGAAATAGCTGGGAGAGGTCATGATGTCAAGCTTATGAAATGTAAAGGTTTAACAGCAATCTTCAAGTAAGTCTTATGAAAGGTTATTCAATTAAAATGATAGTCCTGTGATTTCAAATCTCTAATAAATATATTTACCTTCCAATCATAAGACATTTTACTGGGATCTCCAGTACTGAAACAGGCAAAAAATGTCCACTGCTCCCTAAATATTGCATTAATAAAATTGAATAAAAAACCCCTCAATTAAAAAAAAAACAGAATACTGGCAAGCTGCCACAGTAACTACAAGAGCAATAAAACAGTTAAATGGGAACCTCTATTTTGAAATTGCTCTCTCTGGAAAACTCTTATATTTTAAACAATTATTTATCTACAAATTGGAACACGACTTTATAATATAAAAAGGAGCATTCCTTTTTGGCAACACTAACGAATATACCTGTCTGAATTCCATCCTTTTCCCACACATCATTCTTACAGGAAGAATAGCTTTTTTTGAGAAGAGATGAGGGCATAAAAGAAACGAAGGGAAATTGTAACTTTTCGTACATTTCCATAAAAAATTGTGAGATGCGTTTTTCCCCCACTCTCCATCCTTTCCTTCCCAGCTATAAGAGAAACACACCACTATCCATTATAGCAACTTACACACTTCTAGGCAGCACGTTAAATACTTAGTATTCAATTCCAAAAAGAGTTTGCAGTGACAGCACTGGCAAAAGCTAAAACAATCTCTAAAATCAGTCATCTTAAGAAATCAGTTAGCTTTCCCAACAACACAAATTTGAACTTTGGCATTTGTTTTTCACAGATCTGGATTCTGCGAATATTAGGAATTCTTCTGTTGCACAAGCAAGGACTGAAATTATTGTGTTCAAAGAGAATTCCTGTTCCTTGGTAAAAAAGCATTCCATAACCATTTTTAACGGGTTTATTTAGAGTGCAGTGAGAACATGGTTTCTCAACACTCCTGCATTTCGTATTAAATTTCTTTATGGCATGTAAGGGAAGGCTGACTGAAGATTACCTTTTAAACAATCCAGAGTGCCATATCCAAAAGTAAGCATCCATCTGAGATGGAGCTATCTGGGTCATATAGGATCTAATAGTTTTCTTCCCTGTACACTATGTTTGGTATGGTCCTTGCCCAAAGCTAAGCCCTGACTGATTGAATGTAACCTTCCTGTGATTGCAATGACAGCTGGCTCCCAGCTATACACAATTAACCCAAACAATGTGAAAAAGCAATGCAGGTTTTCTTCCTGAAATGTGAATGCCAGCAGAATATGCCGGTTTTGGAATGCTATACCAGGTCTATAAAATTTCCTTCCCACAAAGTCTGAGGACCCTGTTCCATGGTCATACATTTCCAAAAGCCTCAAAACCTTCAGACAAAGTGCACAAATACAACTACCTACTAAATGCAGCACGTTGCAAATGCATTGATTCCACTTCAGAACTCAAACCCAAACACTTTAAAAGACACAAAATGATGTTTATTACAGACACCTTTTTAGCTGACCACGTAACATAGTACAACAGCTGCAGTGAGGAACTCCCAAACCTGGTGAAAAAAAATTATCTCACTGTAGTGACTATCAATGAACTCATCACTGTATTTTGAAATCCTGCTGCTTTTTTGAGCTGTATCAAAGATAACATGTGCTTCCAGAAAATAAAACTGCCTCCAACACCAGCTTTCTGAAACTGGGTCCTTCTGACAAGACTTCTAATCACAACGAAATCATTAGATTCAACCAACTGCTAAGGTATGTATGTATTTAAAATCAAACTTGTTACTTTTCCTCTGCTAAATGCTTATTAAGGCCTAAAAGAGTGAATACAAAAAACTACTTTTTTTCAATCTACCTTAGCAATATTTCTTTGTCCAACTGATCTCTTAAACGGATGATAGAGCTGCATGATGTGCTTCCAGCCTCTTGATAGCTATGTAGTAAGAGGTCATACTGCTGTTAACATTTTGCTATTTTGACATGAATTCTTGTATCATTCCTACTTACTTGGGCATGGTTCACAGTGTGACTTTGGTGTGTACATACTACATTTGCTTTCTGAGGAAACTAAACTAGAACTTCTGTTTCATGTGTATGCCATGATATGGTGTTAGTCTAAACCAATTACTTTGCCCCTCAGACATTTTCACTAGCGCTCTGTGGAGGACACATAACCTAGAGAACCGGAAAAAACCTAGCCTGAAGTTAACTGCTCAAATTCACACTCCATAAATGAAAAAGCACCTACAACAACAGCTTTTGCTCCTATTGCATTAAATTATTTTTCACAATAAACAAAAACTAAGACTGTACTACAGTAGTATTAAACAGCAAGGACACTGCAGGTATTTCTCCTGTGACTGCATAAACCTGTTATCTGTCTTTTCAATTATATAAGTGAGTGTTCCTCTGAAACTGCTTCAGAAATAAGACTTCTATTGACTGTCATATTAACATAGATGTAGTAAGCTTTAGTAGCTTACATAAAAATAAGCAGAAAGCTCTGCTGTTCATGAAGCAGTTCTGCAAACTCATCCTGTGTTTTCTTATCCAGGTAGCACATTTCAGTTATTCAGCATGTCTGTAGCTGTAGAAATTCCACAATTAGAATTTAGTTAACAATTCTCTTGATAAGTGGAGCTAATTAAAATCTAGTTCACTCTCCTTTAATTGTGCTGGCTTTATTCAAATAAATAAATAAATAAAAGGTAACATTTTATTACTTTTACTGAAGAAAAATCTTCCCAAGACTGCATCAACTTACAGGACTGTATATTAACACAGAGACTTATCTGACTCTTTCACAATATGAATAACAACATAATTAAATGCAGATAAACTCTGAGGGTACATTACGCTAAAAGAGGCACAACTGTAAAACTTTCGCAATATCAGCTTTCTTGCCAAAACCACTTTAGGAAGTACTCTCTTGTGCACTACAGAGACTTCTGCCAGACTTGCTGAAAAGTATTTACAGTAATAACTATGATTCTCCAAGGCCAGGATGTTGTTTTCTATCTTTGTTGGTGAAGAACTGATCAATCATCTTTCCACAGGAAACACTGCAATGTCATCAGACATTACAACTCCAGAACAATGGACAAGATGGGAGTAACTCCTCCCATGAGCAGAGCAGCACACTGCCTTCACACAGTACATGCACCCTTGGGAGGAAAGTGAAGAGACAACAGACCTTCAGTGTTACCTATTTGTCTCTCTAGATCTGCTGCTTCATCTGGTGTTGCACGTGGAAGGACACCAGGATCACTGAAACTAGTGCGCAGCAGAGTCCCCATCACGAAAAAGAAAAGAATCCCACCAATTGCAGGTATAGCAGGTGTAATCTTCTCTGACAAATATGGGCAACTGGAAAAAGAAAAAAGATTAAACATAATCAATGACAGTGCAACTTGCTCTCTGATTACCATTATAAATACATATGAGGAATTCACTGCCTCCTACCCATACACAACTTGTCTCAAAATGTTTACTGAAGCTGAAATTTCTATTTAGGTATTAATGACACTTTTGAAATTTCTTACAAATTGTTTAATACAATAAAGGTCCAAACAGCAGAGTAATGATCTCACTAAATACAATATTCATAAGAAAATATTTATTACAGCATATTACAGTTCATGTATTTGTTAATCGACTGCCCAATTACATAAAGTAAAGTGGGGTGAGGGGAAAGGCAAAATAACCTGAAGATATTCAGCAATAAAAAGCAATGTAACTAAGTCTATAAAACAAATTTATCATCCATCACAAAGATGGTGCTCAAGAACTTCCACCTGTGACACATTCCTTTAATAGCCTTTGCATATCTTCCTTAATCAGATTTTGGTATCTTGATGTGATTGTTAACTAATTTACAAAGATGACTGCAAAAGACAATGTAGCACATCTGGAAACAAACAATCCAGGGGGGTCTAGGGTAATATCAACAGCCCTTTCCCAGCACAAAAGGAGCTGTGGTTATCAGATTTACAATATACATGCAGGGCTTAAGATTGGATCACAGTTTTAGCAAATCTTCCATGTAATACAACCAAAATGGACAGAAGCACTGAAATCTAAACACTACACAAAAATATATATCTCTTTATAGCTGTGCAAAAAGAAGGGATATGAACACTTGGACATTACACAGTATATCACTTATCAATCTGAGTCACACAATAAGCACTGCAGGATCATCTTAGAAAATACACAGGCTGAAGACTAATTATAGCTAGAGGTGGCCAAAAACACAGTTGGCTTCATCCTTTTCTGATGTGTGTCAAAAGTCCTAAAATAAGACTAAAACCAACATAAGCCAAAAACCAACAAGTTCTAGGCCTCAGAGCTTCATCTGAGGCTTCCAGGTATCAATCAAGTTTAATTAACATTGTCTTTCCTGTTTCTGCTGACTGCCTTCAATGATGATTCATATATGCAAGCTCTTCCACTGCAAGTCAGTTAACCTCACTGCAATGTTCACTCTCAGCAGGTCATGACAATGTCAGCTTCATCATCCATCACTTCTGCTGACAGGATGGGGAGAGAATGGAAACACTTTTCCTACCAGCTACCATGTACCAAGTTTTTATCTCGCTGCATAATTCTGTTAAATGTACTTGGCTGTTTCATTGAACACCATGGGTTTCACAGATGCAGTGAGTCCAAGCATGTTACCCAGAGCATCATACCATTGCTGAGTGGAATTCTTTCACGCTACATGAATGTTGACATTACAGGTGTAACAAGTTATGAAAGATTAAAAAGAAAACTGGGTATAAAAAAATACAACAGTGAGGGGCAAGAGAATCTGTAGTTTCATATAAACTCTTTAAATATTAGGAAACATACTTCAATCACACACTTTCAGAAAATATGTTTCAAAGACCTAGATTTATGAAATCAGTGCTAACTAAAGGAAGCAGCAGCAAGGTAGCTGGTAGATATAAGCCTTGCTCCCTTCATGTCAGAAAAGTCAGTGAGAATGAGCAACCAAAAAGAAGCTTTCATACCACATAAACGTCCTACTGCTCGATTTATTTCTTGCCACAAAGGATTACCAAAATCAAAACTACTACAATATACTCAGAGAGGAGTACAAATAGGCTGCAAGAACATATTTCTAAAAGGATTAGAGGGAACATGTACGTTAATGAACACTAAATATAGCACAGTTCTGCTATTCTTCTATTACATTATTCATTACACATACTGAAGGAATTGCAACTGTGATGAAGCCTGTTGACCAAATGAGCTGTATGTGTGCAAAAGTCACCATGAGATAATCTCAGGGCGGCACAGTAGGTGCAACACAGTTTAGACAGGTGCTAAAGCAAAAACTGCAATGGCATCTGCCTACGCAAACTGTCAGTGATACTCAGAGAATGGAAACTGAAGGGCCATCATACCAGAGACACATTTTAACTGTAATTTTACAGGGAACTGGTAGAAAGAACAAATTCCTGTGCTGAAAAAACTGAGAAAGCCTTGCACTGCTGTAAAGTGCTGACTTCACTATAGTAAAAAAGCATGAAAATGCCTCTGCCTTGCTGAACCAAGTCAACCTGCAGAATAAAAAACACTCAAGCACTCTCAAAGCCTGTACACTGTTCACCAAAGGCAAGTGTAAGGTAATCTGCTTCACCTAAAGCTGTTTATAGCATTTAACAACCCTTATTTTAGCAACTTTGACTTGCGGTAATGTAGAAAATACTGAAGATGTCATTTTTTTCATCAATATCCAAGTAACGGTCCACCAATTGAGAAATTATCTCAAGCTGAGAAACCAGTCCTTACAGGGATTCAGATCATAAGCTTGGCAGGACTATTTAACCCAGTCTGATTTACGTACAAACAGACCGGCAGAGTTCAATGATCTCTATCCTTTAAAAAGGTCCAATCATTTTTTCAAGATTCTATCAATTAGATTAATAATTACCAAACCCCCAGACACTGCACAGGACTTTTCATTCTTCATTCATGTCTGAGGAGGTTAAAAAAATCTTAGTATCTCCTGAGTTACTAAAAAGGCTACGTAAAATGGCTTCAAATTAAAAATGTGGATTTTAGCCCCAAATTGTCAACACATCTGTAGAAATACCACTGCATATTTATATATATTTTCACACTTAGACAACAAATGTGTTTATACTGCTGCATTAAATCAATGTTAATATTATTTTAAACAACTTAAGAGTTTCTCCCTTTAGAACTGTTAAATACTGTACACAGAAAAAATATTCCCAAGATTTGCTCAAATTCCTTAATTAATTTGCTTCGATTCTGCTTGCATCCCTTCAGGCATCAGCTTTCCTCTGATGTTACAAGAAATATATTTTCTGGATGGCACTTTCAGTGTGTTTTTCAAGTAAATATTAGCAGGTATTTCCTGACAGCAAATTCCAGAACTTTCACAGAGAGGGACTCCCATGAAGCTCATCCACAGCAGAGAGCTCCAGAACAATCTCTGTCCTACTGCAGAGCAAGTAGTGACAAATATTTTTAAATTAGCACTTGGTAACTACTAAACGTGAATTGACATCCTCAGTGTGCATCTTAACACACAGTAAAGCAAATTATCTTAGTAAGTACCTGTAATGATAGCAAGTACTGACTTGGTCCATCCCAGAAAACAGTTTTTAGAAGTATTAATTGACCATAGATCCCACTACAGACTGTTATTGGGGACATAGCTTCTTCAGAGAACAATGTTTGTATTTGTACACAGAAATAAGTAACACAACCTGAAGTTCTGAATTAATATAGGGGTTTTATACAAATAAGCCTTGCTTTTTGCTTGGCTTCTCAGCTGTGTTTTTGAGGCATCATGTGAAAGTCTGCATGAGCGTAGGAGGGAAATAAGTTCTAGTCTGTCACAGCTAGATAAAAATAACAACACACTGGTATTTAAGAGATAATTATGAAGTATCATCCCTAGGAATGAAGGATGTAGGAGAACAACAAAATTAATTCTTACGACCCAGCAGCCCTCTGAACTGTGTAACCATGCTCCCTGTGGCTAGTGAGATCTATAGAAAAATACACATAGTAACTGTACTGAAGAGGACACACAAAGCACACACAGTCAGAATCCTACAACTTTCAAACCCTTCATTAGAAAAGGGGAAGGGAGAAAAAGAAGCCTCCTTAAGGCCTTTCCTGGAAAGATGAAGGCTTTCTCAAGCAGTTCACTGACGGTTGTTGTTATTCATTGATGGGAGATAGAATAAATGACAAATCTATCCAGTGGGGATAAAGGAGATTTGGAGAGAGTCTAACCTAGAGAGAAGCTAACCCTGTAGTTACAAAAAAACATTAGTAACAAACACAACCACTTACTTAAGAGTATAAAAAAAAAGATAGGGTTTTATACTTGTGAGGAATTTGAGCTCTCACTTAATATTTGCTAAGACGACAGGCAGAAAGCAACAAAAATACAGATTTTATGCAAAGATGTAGCAGGCTTCACACTTAATTACACTAATTAAAAAACCTTCCCCCCCCTCCAGCTTGGCTGTCAAGGTCGATAACAGGATACTATATGTCAAGCTTTTCATCAGCATGAAACTCTCTGCAGCAGATATTTTAAGAATGTACTCTACAAGTACATTTTTTATATATTGTATTCTATAAAAGTATAGTTGAACCAAGCAACAAGTTAAAAAATACTGTTTATTTCCCTACATCATCAGTTTAATTTATGTTTCTGAAAGTATTGCCTATTCCATATACCAGTAGCTACTGGGTACACAGGTGGTGTCCAATGCTAGGAGAGTGCATGCACTGAAAACCCTGGATTGGGCTCTACATGTTACAAGTTAACACCCGTACCAGACTGTGCAACTTTCTTGAACTAAACAAAAGGGTTTGTTGTTTATCCTTCCACTCTTATCTACAGCTTTTCTCAGCTTTCCCTTCTTCTCAGCTCCACTATGTCACTGCTTCAAGTTATTTGGTCCCAAACTTCTGCCCCTATACCAACAAAAATGTTCATCGGGTTCTTCTGTGAACCAAATTAGTCTTCTAAAATTTATGAAGATAACACCATTTTGTTGACTTATCTTTCTGCCTTTTCAACAAATCAAATATGCACTTGGAAAGGAGCAGTGATATTTGCACAAAGCAAGAGAGACAGAACCAAAGGGAGAGGGAACATGGAACATAGGGAGGAGACCTTCACTTGAGAAGCTGTCAGTAGGGCTTTCATTCAGACCCTTGCCTCTTGTGAAACCACATTCTAACCTTGATCTCTTTCAATTTAGAGATGGCAGCAGAATACCCATTCAAATTGATTAAAGGCAAATCAAGACTCTGGCCTAGAAGAACAAAAATGGTTTATAATTTACTTTTCTAATGACCAGTTTAAAGAAAGCATCTAAAAACACATAGACCACAACACAGAGAGTGGAAGATGCAAGGATAGGCAAAATGTGAGGGACAGCAAGAACCTTGGAGGCTGCTGCCTGACAAAGACTGAAGGAAGATAAATGGGACAAAGAGAAGGATCAGTGAAACAAATTTCACTGTGGTAGAGTTTGGAGGGTTGCCTCTTTTTACTTGTTTTATAACAGAATCTTAACTGGAGAACACTACATTTTATACTGCTATTCAGAAGAGTGTTAAGGAAGTATAAGGAGGTATAAAAAGAATCACGGAAGCGTTTTTACAGACTGCACTGTGAATTCTCACATAGATGCAGGCTTCAACCTTCTACAGATGACTTCAAAAGCACAGCATGTATGATATTAAAACATAGTTTTCATTTCGTAGTTTTAATACACTCAAAATTACAAAAAGAATGGTGTAAGTTTTCCAACTGTATAGCTACTGCAGAAAGTAATGCCACAGGAATTTAAAGACTAGAAGAAAAATAGTATCAGAGAATGTTTGAATGTATCGGTTCTTCAGACAGCGTTTTCCACTTCTACTCCCATATCTCAGCACCCTACAATTACCTCTGAGAGGACCTTTTTTTAAAGTTAGGGTGAAGAAACTCTTAAGAAAGTTCTGACACACGAAAAAAGTTACAACAATGAACAGCTTGCAGTTCATCAACAAGTTGATGGCTAATTTTTCAGAAGCATGCTGTTGGCACACAAAAACTGTGCTGTAAATATAGATTAGTCCAAGTAATGTTGAATGAAATGCTTAACAAGACAAGGTAGGAAAGTTTACATTAGTTTTCTACATCTGTCTGATTCTTTTGTACAGCCTTTAAAACTCCTATTAAAATTCCAATAAAATTAAGGAAACCACAGACTAAATTCAATGGGATTTGAAATTTGCTTAAAAAAAAAAAAAATTCTTTTTTGTATTTTGAACTATTTTTAACATCATACACTCTCACATTTCGGAATGGTCAGTTTCAAGAACTTATTTGATAAAACACAAAAAATCACTCTTCTAATGCCTTAATTTCAAATCCAGAAGACATGGAATGCTGCAAACACATGAAGAAAACACAACAGCTAACAAACAAAAGGTAGAATGACAGCAGGAAGGGAAAAAATAGGCAGGACATTACCTTCTCCTCAGTTTAATAATCTAATATATTATACCCTCACCATAAATGCAGATTTATTGAATGGTTTCAGCATTTAACCTTGCTTGAATGCTTTAGAAGTTTATGTGATACATAATCAAACTGTACACATATTTTTTTTCTGTATTTGTTAAATCGCTTGGAAATAACTCCACTTAGAAATTATTTTTAATTAGAATTAATTTTAAGTGGGAACACATACAGAATAATAGTAATTATATTGTGTACCTAAGTACCCCAGCCTCTACCAGCACTTAGGAGTTATTCCTTGAAACAAAGAAGATTAATATGATGAAATCACACAGATTACAGAACAGCATGTTCTTTAAGCCTAAAAAATAAAGTACTTCAGAAGTTCTCTCAAACCTAGTACAAAGTAAAATCAGCTTAATGTTACCCTGAATGGCAAAAGCTCAACAACTGGTCTTTGAATTTTCATGTTAAAACCTGACACAATTTAGTCTTTAAAGACAATGTCAAAACACATGAGCAACTACCAAAAATGAAAGACTGCAGGGACCTCTCTCTATCCTTCTCAAACAAGCGTTTAATGGAACTCCTTGCTGCGCTGACTCCATTAAATCGTAGTGCATTACCACTGAAATCGGATTTACACCGGCAGCCTTTGGATGTGGGAATGCAGATGAAGCTAAGCAAGCAGTGTTAACTGTGAAACTGTACAAAATAACCACAAATTCCTTCCCACAAGTAAAGCTCTTAACGGCTTAATGTAGCAGATATGCAACAATTAAAGTAATAGCCTTGTGTGAACCTCCCAATTTTTACTGCAACATGAATTGACTCTAATGATCCACTGTCAAATTTCAAGGTTGGGATAGATAAAATACATTACGCGAAAAGAAACCATCTGCAGAACAGATGTGGTTACTAAAGTCCTACCAAGGCAACCAAATTTTTCGTTATACAGTGAATTAACTTTTGTTTTACAAAATACAATTTATAAAACTTAGACTGCATTGCCTGTTGGGCAGAAATTTCCAAGCATGGTAGTAAGAAAAGGGGGAATAACTTCACATCAAGAGTCAGAGCCTTATCAAATTTTCTTTGTGAAAAGTCAATGCAAGTATGACTTGCATCCTCAAAAGACAGTCACAAAAGGCATGGCTTCCAACCACGCAGCAAATTTAGCCACGCAGCTTGCTTTATTGCAATTTCTGTTCACTAATAATTACTTGAAAAGCTAAAAACATATTTGTACTTTAATTCTCTGGTTTTGAACACAGTGCAAGATCTGGGTTCCATAGTAAAAGACTACTGATTAATGAATTTCACTTAGATGAATAAACTCACAATTTCTTTTAATAAGCTCATATCGAACACTTTCCTGTCCTTTTCTGCTTCATATTACTTCCGTATTATTTCTTATTATTTCCTGTTATGTGATTTAAAACTAAACTACCAGGTTAATCCCAAGTACCTATGAACAGAAATGAAAACTGGGACAAAACAAGCGGACAAGCAGAAATGCCTTAGCCACAAACAAGTCCCTGAAGGAGTACAAGCTTCTAGGTGATTTTCCACAGGATTCTCTGCAAATTGAAATGTATGCAAGTATGCTGCTGGCAGATAGCAGACTCTGAGCTTTCAATGAGTCATATTTTGTGTTAGCCCTGCACAATTTGCAAGGCAAAAGGCTAGATGTAAAAACCTAGCTTTTACTAAAGGACAAAGGCCTGACAATGCAATCAATCTCTTCCCCTGACTACACACAAGTGAGCTGGCTAACACTGAGTTAAAACAAAGGAATTGCTCTCAATTTGTTCCCTTTTCTGAAACAGAATATTAATTCTCAGTTGCCTGAATAACTTCACTTACTGTATGATGTAAGGAGCGCCAGTGAACAGGTAGAGGGCATGATGAAGTTCAACTGTCGCCTCCAGAGGCATTCAACTGCTATGTGGACCCAACCATAAAATGAAATCCCACACATTGTCATAGGAGCTTATGAATAGTAGAACCAGTGTCTTAGACAGATTTATATTTTTTTTTACTGTGTCTTTTTCCCCGCCCTAATTCTCCATATCACAAGCCTTTAGCATAAAAAAACCCACAAATTAATTTTAATCTAAAACACAGGGGGAAAAGTATTAAAACCATTATTTCTCAGTGGAACCCACTACAATACAAGCCTTTGCTTTTTCACTGAAAAACAGAGCTAAGCTTTACAGATGCAGCAGTTTCTGGGGTTCCTTCACTTATAAGAAGTGGAATACTGATGATTCTGCCCACACTACAGCTCAAAAGTGTACATCACATTGTTATAAATGGAATAACTGGGAACATAAAGCAAGCATAAAACCAAGAGTTTAACCTTCTTTTCCCCAAATGAAGCAGAGCTGAGCACTTGCAATTCAGCAACTTGATAACCCTTCTCAAGGACCTGAGGGGCCTGTCTGCAGTGACTTCACAGCTGTACCTGAAAAGGCATACTTTGTTTTTTCCAACTGCCTCCTCACAGTATCACTGGAATTCTCTTATCCCAGACTAAGCATTTGTTGGACAAAGAGACTGACATACTTCAGATTAAAAAAACACCAAGTAATTGGCACACATCATCCCAAAGCAGTGCCAGCTCTATCTAAAAATGAGTCAGTTTTATCTAAGTAAATTGTAAGATCAGCCGGGGGCAAATCTTTTATTTCATAGAGAAAAGTAAAGCACACAGTGCTTCATCTACACAGAAAGCACTACCACTACAAATATTTTGGTTGGCAATATAATTCAAACAACTAAGAACAGCCTTTTATTGTTTTGCATCAGAACCCAGATTTGTGTGCAAGTCATGTAAATCCAGGTATTAAAAGTTTAAAAAATACCTTACATTGAAGACTGCTTCTGAATCACCAGAATTAGCAATATCATATTTAATTATCTTCAGGGGTGTGTGCAGAAAAGATTGTGCTGTTAGAATATTGAAGGACTTTTGCCTGAATTCCACCCACCCCTCTTTTTCTATTTATTTTAAAGGAAGACATCTAAAATGCTCTATATGCGCTTTTATGTTAAATACTTATGAAACCCAGATAAGCACATGCAAATTGGAAACAGTGGATTTATCATATTATGTTTTTCTCTGGAGTTCCATGAATGCATCACACACAAGCACTTTCCTCTTGAGAAAGGCCACTCACTGAAATTACTAATTCCATATTCCCCTCCTGAACACTTGCATAATTCATCAAAAATTATTTCTACCATGCATCAATTTTAAAATTTAGTTTGTTTAAATAAGGTAAACATTCCAGCATATTTCCTCTTAAACCAACTACATTAAGAAATACATATTAACAGAAAAATACAATTAAAGAGAAGTTGTAACACGTTATTTTGAAAATTAAAAACTAAGGATGAAAAACATCCACATTAACAGTTAAAAGTTGAGAGTATCACCAAAGGTTCTGCAGCAAGCTCAACAGCAAAACAATTTCCACATTTGAGAGGACTAAGTTCTTCATACAAACGTCAATTACTTAAAATCCACAGTTACTTTACACTTAGCTGCTGTACAGTAACTAAGTATTTTCACTGCAAATGCACAAACCAGACCTGAATGGAAGGTGAACAAAGAAAAGTGCAGCTTTTACACTGATTCTTAAAAAAAAACCATTTTATTTAAAATTCCTACTCAGTTTTAAATTTTTCATGCACAAATTTCACTTTCTTCTATTTCATTAGAATTTTCAAGCCTTTCCCCAGTCGCATTCTTACTGCAATTTTGTTCAGTAATTACCACAAATCTCAGATTTTAACATACATTGAACCAGGATTTCAGGTAGGGGAGAATAATGAACACAGGGAATTACAAAAGTATAATGTACTTCTTCAATTTAGCATCTATTTTTTTCAGACTGCCAAAGCCTTTTAAAAAAGTGTCATGAGAAGGTGAAGCAAAGAAGGGAGAATGAGGTCTTTATTACATCCACTGCAACTGTAAATCTCAAACATTTTCCTTCTAAGATTTTGTTTTGCAACCTGTTATAGCGTATATTATATGACCTCAAGCCCCATTGAAGGATCACTTCTTTTGCTACTATTTATATGGACATCTAGTAGATGTTTCTGCAAGTGGAATAGCGTGATCTCTCTCCCTAAGGCAAGACAGACGTGAAAATCAGAGCAAAGCTCAGTTACTTCATTGTTCCCAGAATATACTCTAAGGAATTGCAACACAAGATTTGCAGTCCATCTTTCCATTGTCAAACACATTCTGTTGTCCTCCTCCCAGATTTAGATGCAGACACGTAAACAATTCTCCCAGACACACTCAACCATGCAAATACTGCTCTGACTGCGGGTCTGCACTTGGGCAGTTTTGCACAATCAGAAAATTAGCAGGCCATGAAGTTAAACAGAAATTGAAATATTCTGAATACATTAAACAATTGCATAGAAATGAAAATAAAGCCAGAATTCCAGCAACAAACACAACACCACTACAGGACCACAATCCTACAAATAAAAAACACCAAAAAGCATGAACAAAACAGTATAACAGAATTTCCGTAGTGCACCACCTCTAAATGTGAACTGGTGATGTGTAACCTATTTCATCAAGTCCTTCAAGCACCGATATCACAAGCCTCACTTTTTGTCTCGGTGTTGTGCCTTCAATCAGGTTTGCAGCTGCCTTCAGCCAGTCCCTCCCAGGTTTCTCAGGCTCTCTCCTGGCTGCACTCTGACCACCAGGGAACAGAGATCATCCAGGTCCTCCGGCCTGCTCCAAACACGCTCCCTGTTTTACAGCACCAGAGGAGAGCTGTAGCCTTTACAACACCCTGACAGGGTCCTAATTTTTCTGAGGATATTGGCAACTAAACTTGCACTGAAAACCCAAGGTAACAGGAACATATCCTAACCAGGAGGAAGATCTAGAGCTCAGTTATGTTCTGCAGCCTTCAATATTTACTTCTAACCTGTCCTCTGATTTAGAGTCCATTCTCTATGCAGAAGCTTTCCTTTCAGTTTTGCAGAACATACTACATTCAAAGAGAGGAGCTACATGTAACTGGAAGAGTGCTGGTATGTTATTTCAGATAGTTGCACTAAATGAAAGGAAAATGCCCACTGCGTTCTTCCTTTTCTGTGCCCTTATGAACATGACAACAAAGTTCAGTTGTCAGGTATGTGCTTCATTTTTCAATATTTTTTCCTATATAAAGGTGCAATGTAATGGGGTTTTCTAGCACTTTCTATCTACATATGTTCAGAAAGGGGAGACCTTGATGCATCTTGCTCCTACTTACAAACATGAAGCTAATGCTCACAATGAATAAATGAAAAGGCAAAGTGTATGAAAGACACATGCACCATTGCAGTAGAGTAAGTAATTTCTAGCTACAAATAAAAGACCAGGAACACAAGATTCTGTTTCTTCGCAGGTATCAAAAAAAATCCTATCCTTGTCAAAACATAGGAGATTACTCTGCTTTACAAATGAAGTACAGAATTGTTTATTCCAATACTGTGCTTTGTTTGAAGTGGGTTGGGGAGAAAGCAATGAAGAATAGACAGTATGCAAGCAATCGTAAATCAAAATACAGCTTTAAATCTAATTTCAGGTCAATTGAACTTTACATTACAAACTTAAATAATATGTGCACTTACTTCTCCAAGAACAATTATTTTCCCCTCTCACATTCCAAAGCAAAACTTCATTTTTCACATTCATTAAACTGTAACTTATTGCCTAGTGTTTCATTAGCCTGAAGAACATCAAACCCTCAGAGGTTCACTGGTATGAAGAACACACCAAATAATTCATCATATCACTGTAAATAAGTTCACAAATTGAAGTTGAAAAGCACTGCCAGGCAACTGAACTTATTGATGAACTCAACTCATGCTTGTTTATTTTTTTAAAGCCCTTATCAAACTAATAAACCAAATAATTCTCACTACTGGACCACCTCCATTGTTTTTCTTATGTTTGACACTTTGTCAGATATATTTCTCTTCTGTCCAGAGAGTCAAAGCTTCTTACTTGCAGACAGAAGATTCAAACAAGACTTTGTTGATGGGATGAAAAAAGGTCTGAAGGTTAGATGGCTTATAAAGAACTGACATGATCCTAACCCACACTCTATAATCTACTTTTACATGTATGTGAATCAAAATTCTAAATATTGCATTTTGTCCTAGATTGCAAATAAACAATATCTTTTAAGTCCTAAACACATAACTAACCACCTATTAACTTGTTTAAAACACGCAGAAAATACTAGGGCTGGAGGGAAATGAAAGTAAAGATGCAAGAGTAGAGAGTGCAGCTTGTCTGTTTAGAAAAGCTAACAATCTCCAAATAGCATGGCAAATACAAGCTAGCATACCTGCATCCATTCCCCCAAAAGATTTGCAATGCAACTATATTTGAATTGAAATTCGTAGCCATGAATGCATGCGAGTCCTGTTTATTGGTGTCCAACTCCCCTCAGACACTGAGAAATATTAAGATAAGAGGTCTATGACATTCCAGTTTGTTACAGCAGTGAACAGCCATTAAAACTTAACAGTCCACATCTGTGAACCACGGATTCCAGGTTTGTGTTTCAGACACATCCACTGCAGGGATGATTATGATCAGTTCACTGTGAATATCCTCAGGACAACACAGATCTCCCTCTTTGAACATGAACACACCCTGCTGTTTCTCAACAGCAGTGATAATTATTCATAGTATCTTAAAATGCTTTTTGATCTGTAACCTAAAAAAAACCAAACACTTTTTCCAAAAGCCTGTCCTACACTAGGACAAGGTCCCAGAAGAAAACAGCATTTAGGAACACAACTGTAAGGGCACCTAGACGCTGATATATATCTAATCTTTGAGAGAGTTTTATTAATTCATACTCCATTAACCCCTTTTCTCCTTTTTCTGGAAACACACATACACATGACAGAAATAATTAAAACACGCACAGGCATGAGTCCACAATTTGGTGTTCCAAAATTTGCAATATATAGCTAGATCTTACAAGACAGACCAATAGGAGCATCTTACACAGTGGAGCTCTATAAACATAATTATCTGTGCTCTTACTGTAACATTTTAAGGAGGAGATTCCTTTAAGCCCAGTTCCCACTGTTACAGTCAAGAGCATCAGTGCCCAAACAATAATATTCACAGAAAAACGTGAAAGCCACATTAAAACCTACAACAGAGCAACAAATGAAACAGTATTAAAATAGAAGAGTCAAAAGTGACAAAAAAGTTGTTGAGAAGAAAAGGTGAACAGTAGCAAATCCTTTATTATTTTATTTATACTATTTCTTCACTGACTGTTCAATATCCAGAACAAAGGACTTCAGTTCTTTCCTCTTTCTCCTTGAAGAGCTATCACACTACTCCTGTCAAAAAACCTCTCAAGGTGTTTCTCATATGGTACCAGAGAGCTAAATTAAACCTTGAATCTATAAATACAATTTAAAAATTCGTTAGTTGAAGGAGTGTTTCACCTTTACTAAAGACTGAAGTGAAAAAAATATGAAGTCAGCAAGAGTAAGTAAAGTATAAACAAAAGCCCTGGCAGCATTTCTGGCCAGAAGTGTCCTATGACAATTAAATTGGTGCAAGAAAGAGTCTAGAGGAAAAAAAAATAAAATTGAAAATATTTTGGAAATACATGGCATAACCCTCCCAGTTAAACCCTCCAGCTGTTACTACAACCTTATATTGCAATCATCTCTATTTTGTATATAACACTACAGAACTCATGCTAAAATTAGCTAAAACTATATATTATTTCACAAGAACAAAGCAACATTCCTTGTTTTTTGACCTACTCTGCACTCAGATGCTTGTAGCTTAGCCAACCCTCTGCAGCTGCTTCGACACCATGCCAATGCCGCCACTTCCTCAGCCTTTCTATGCTTAGGAAAGAATCTCTGGAGACCTAGAGAGTATTGCACAAACAATACTGTGTCCTCCAACTGTTGCTAAATACAAAATCCATTTTTGCTTCTTTTGTCCGTCTTGAAGGACAGTGAATATGTGCTTCAGACTATTTTTGGTCAATTAAATAATATTTTATTTTCTCTCAAAAAAGGGATGGATCAGCCTGAAAGAAGCCTGTTACAACAGAGGTCAGAAACAGCTCAGGGGATGGGACAGGAGACCAGAAATTATTAAAGTTGTCTTCCTGGATTAGCCAGGAATCTGTTGCATGACCTTGAGCAAAGGCAATTCACCTCTTTATTATTACTCTGCTTTTTGGATCGTACACCTATCCAGGACACAACCAAGACAGAACAATTATGTGCCAAACTCTATACGACTATAAAAATCCCCCCAGCTATATACTTTTATTGGGTCTTTTTTTGCTGCCAGTGAACACTACTGATAGTCTTGGATGCTCTACTGTACAAAAACACTGTCTATACAGCAAGAAAATTAGCTGGAGTCTCTAGGCAATGCTGAAACACAAATAATTACTAACAGGATAGACAGCTTGGCTTACACAATACAATAGGAAAAAAAAAAAAGGAGGACTATTTAAAATAGTAACTCCATATGGTACAATGCTGATTTTTAGTTGTCTGATTAAAAAAACAACTGCAACGAAAAAAAAAATTAAAATATACCAAAGCAGAGGTGTTTCAGCCTCTCCTAAAGAATATGTTTGGCCCTTATACATTTAAATCTTGTTTTCTAAATCTACAACTTTCAGGTTTAGGTAAAAACTGTTTTTAAAAAACATTACTAGGAACCAGGTGTTGACAGATATGTTCGCAATGGTTTCTTTCGAAATACAGTCAAGCACGTCTGTCAAATTTTAGACAGTAACTCTGAGGAAATTACTTTTAAAGTTCTGAGTAAAAAATGTTTCTTGAGATACCTGAATTCCTCTTTCTTCTGTGAAGTGAGTGATATTGCGAAACATGCATGCTCCAAGAAAATATCTTCATTTAAAAAAAAAAGCTTTGGACTTCCTGAATTACAGCATCTGAGCCTTGAAGCAGTCAGGTATTAACTATCTGCCACTGTGAGGAGTAACAGTAGTTCATACAGGCCAAAGTGATTTCCTCATCAACATCCTGAGAGTAACTTCTTGTTGACAGGGCCAACTGAAGCTCCTCTTCCTATCAGACAGCCCAGTCATTTCCACCCCTGCTTTGTGCTGACATAAACGTTCCAGGTAATGAGGAAACAGACCAGACTGACACACTTCTCAGGAAAAAATGAAGAGCAGAACACATGCTAGAGAGAAATGAGATGATGGTTCAGCTGTTTTGAAAACTGTTGAGTTTCCATTGTTCCAGTATTCAAAGGGTGGCTACAAGCACTATGAAGACTCCCTTTTTACAAGGAATCAGGGAAAAGATCAAGGGTAACAAGCATAAGTTACTCCTGGGGAGATGCCTACTGGACACAAAGCTTTTCAGTATGAGAACAACCAATCACTGGAATATCCTCCCCAAGGAAGTGGTGTATTCCCCAACATTGGACACTTTTAAGATTTGCTGTACAGGGTGCTGGGACATCTAGTCTAGGCTTGCATAAAAAGGTTGTATCAGATGATCCTTGAGATCCCTCCCAATTCCGTGATTCACAGTTTAGATTTGACTGTTTCTCATTTTAGATTATTAATAAATAGTTGATCACCAGCCATCAAAGATCCAAAATCATCTTCATTTAAACTGTAAACACAGCTACAAGAGAGAAAAAGACTGAAATATTTTTAGGGAAAATCAGATGCCTCCATCTAATTTGAGACAGAACCGTTGTGGTTTAAAAGCAGTTGGCAAATCAGCCACTCAGTCGCTTGCTCACTTCCCCCCTTTCTTCCTCTGGTGGGATGGGGAGGAGAATAGAAAGAATGTAACCCCCAAGGGTTGAGATAAGAACAGTCCAGTAACTCAGGTATAACACAAACCACTGCTGCTATCACCAATAATAACAATGATAAGGGAAATAACAAGGGAAGAGAATACAACTGCTCACCACTTGCCGACCTATACCCAGACTGACCGAGCAGTGCTCTAACCCTTCTGTGTAACTGCCCCAAGTTTATATAGTGGGCACAACATGCTGTGGTATGGAACAGCTCTTTGGTTAGTTTGGGTCAGGTGTCTTGTCTCTGCTTCCTCCCGGCTTCCCCTCCTCCCTGGCAGAGCATGAGACTCAGAAAGTCCTTGGTCAGGCTAAACATTACTGAGTAGCAACTGGAAACATTGGTGTTATCAGCGCTGTTCCCAGGCCGAAAGTCAAAACCACAGCACTGCACCTGCTTCTAAGGAGAAAAAAATTACTGGTACTGCTGAACCCAGGACACCATAGGACTGACTCCAATCTGACAGCATAAGTAGCACTGTGCAGTAACATTGTAAATTAAATCTATAATCTCGGCAGTTTTCTATGTAAAACACTGAACCTGCAAGAAATCAAATAACTTAATGAAAAACTTTCCTTAGTTTTTGCTTGCTTTCTTTAAGCCTTGACTACAGACATTTTGCACCTTCAATTCGCAAGAAAAGCACATCTCCAAGTCAGCCACTCTGGCATTTACTATCAGAAGCCTTTACTTAAGAGACTGGACAAATCTGTATTTGTTCCCAGTGCCTGTATGAGCTGATTAAATCAACTCCAGCAAACACGGAATGAATCACATGATCCTAATCCAAAAGCCAAACATTCAGTATCATCTTTAAGATGACAAAAACACCTCTGAATTGGAACAGGATTAATGCTGCAGCACTGGAGAGAACTACAAATGGAGTAAGCAGTGAAGCTTACTGACTGTCTGAGGAGGGAAGCACCAAAATGCTTTCCTCAAACCTGTTGGATAATAGCTTTCCTTAGTTCAGAATCCTTTCCTGTGAACTGATCATTTCCTATTGCTGAGGTTCAAGAGTCCTGAGTGTTGCCCTTCTACCCCTTGTACATACCAGCCACAACACACAGGTAGCAACCTTAACATCAGTGCCTTGTGTCCATGGTGAAATGCATCTTTTGGAACACAGCAACAACACAGCTGCTCAGGGAAGCATCTTAAGAATCAATTTTCACAAATAAAAATGTAAACAACCTTTTTACTCCCTCGTTAGGCAAGAAGCCTGCCTCAGCACCTGACAAAAACTTCAGAGCTCCAACACAGCAGACTCTGGCCAGGGCACCATTCTCTCTGCTCAGTAGAGAAACATCTATAGGCTACTACACCTGAGAGAGCCATTATACAAGAGGATGTCTTCATTCAGCAGTTTCAGTGATCTCAATTTGGCAAGAAAAAACTATATGCCAGTGTTATAAACCTATAATCAAGAGAGATGAATCTTTTTTTGAAGAAGGCATTTTTGATGCAGCACTGAATGCTTCATTTTTCTTCCTTTCAGCACTGCTGCTTTGTCCAACAAAAGCAAATTCTGAGTGACAGAAAAGTACATTTCCCTCTCTGCCCTGCAGCTCACTCTGTGACTGTGCAATCAACAGTGAAGTCTGAAATGGGAAAAAAATCCAACCAAAAATCGACAGTGAATGATGAATGACATACAAAAATGTATGTCCTTGTATGGCCTCAAGCTTCAGAACAAGGAAAGAAGGATCCCTAAAGAAGTGCAAACATTTAAGAAACAAGCAATCCTTCGTTACCAAGATTCTTTTTTTCTTTTAAGTATCCCTGGTAACTATCTGCACACAACCACTACCATTTTGTAAGTGACAAAATATGAGTAAATTGGGTGAACACAACGAAAATGACCACCAAGGTCCACCTTGTTGATAAAGTGCACAAAAATCTGCTTCATAAACCCCCCTCTCTCAGACTGTGACTTACAGATATTATACAGGTGACACTCAGACTAGCTTCAATTTTAATAACAGTCCTTCTAGCACTTATTTGTTGCTTGATCTAACAAAGTAGAAGGGAAGGACACTGTCAACTGCACTTTGGACTTCAATCAGGTCTCACTCACACTCGGAGTTGCATCATCTTAATTAAAGGCAGGATTTTAAGCAAGTTGAAGCAGCTTTATACCCTATAGGTAAATCACCCAATCTAATTTATGTGCAGTAATTCTGTACAGCAAAGCAAAAATGTCTAACAGAAGCATTAGGTAGGAAATACGGAAACTCCCTGTGTATAAAAGCTTAAACTTAAACCTGGTTTTGGAAGAAATCAGTACCCTAGAAATTTTGTATCCCTGTACTCTGAGAGAGTCATAAGAATTTTTTGTTTCTGCACCCAAGTGAAGTTGGATACACAGACACTGCAGAGGATTAAAGAATTCTCCAGCTACAAGGACACAGAGATGTGGGTTTGATATGATCTGATATATAGACAAACATAGAACACTGAATTTGCCTGAAGTGCTATAAAAAAGCTTTAGAATGCATTTTGAAAGAAAGAACTGGAGAAATGGAAAGTAAACAAAGACAAAGCATAAAGTTTTACTCAATACCTGCCTTTGATGAACTGAAAAAAGATGAAGCAAATGCAGTCTATCTCATCTACCTGGACTTCAGTAAAGAAAATTTGAAAATGGGACTTCAGTTTAATGAATTTTTCACTTTTCATAGTCAATGTTTCCTTTAACACAATTTTATATCAAAGATTTCACTTAGTTGGAAAGGACTTGCACTAGACAGTCTGAGTATTAATTAAACCTTAGAATGGTATTTGTATGACTCTGAAACCAGAAAAAGAAAGCTAACAGTTTTATCTATCTAATTAAGAAACCCTACTGTATTATTTCAGTCACGGCTCACCAAATTATAATAGCTGGAATGTCAAATATGTACCTTCCAAGAATCGAATCTTTTGCCTCACAATACATGAAATGTCTTTTCAAAAATGCAGCCCATTTCCCAAAATCTGAACAAAGAAGATTCTGAAGCCATTACCTGAGTTATGGCTTCAGATAAACGTTCACTGTAACAGAACTAAAACTAAAAAATAGATACGAACTTACAGAAGCATATGCTGGGGTACTTTCAGTGTATTTCGCTATCTTGTGTCCGTGTTTGTTTTCAGGTGTGTGTGTTTGCCAGTCTTTGTAGCTGGGCAAGCAAGCTAGCATAATACCACAGCCATATGCCACTCTGGAGAGAATGGTGTTATTGTCATTCTTAACAGAAAAGTGATATTCATTTTTTAAATTCCTGAGAGTTCCTGAAGTTCAACCTCAGATACAGAGATATCAAAATGCAAATGATGTATCTGAAGAAGCAGGAATACATCCCTCATTTCAAGTAACCCAGTCAGTTAAAACAGTGTTTTTCCTTTGCTGAAAGACAGTCAGATCACGCAGCTAACACCTACCAAAGAACTACTTGTCTTTGAGAGAACCTTTCAGTTAAGAACTTCATGAACACTGACAGCAACAATCCCATTGAGATAATAGTTGTTAACTGCAGAAATTCAAAATTCAAGGCTACAAGCCAAGAGGCTCTTGTTTTTATTTCTATCCACAAGATTTTAAATAGTCAGATATTCAATAATCCAGCTGTGGATACAAAACAAGGACTTGGAGCTGAAACAGACTTCCAATTACTCAGAATGTTACTAGCAAGTGTGTAATGCACCCACAGCACCGACATGACAATGGAGTTTCAACTCCCACCATTATTCTTTCCACATTTACTGAGGTGAATTAATGATTCTTAGGTAGATGTGTAAAATCAGTTACACTGAAGTGACAAATATATTAAGTCAGATTCTTTCACCATAAAAACTACCATAAATTTCTGCTTCTTGTCCTACACAGATTTACAGTTCACATTCACCTTGCCTAGTCCAAAATCCCACATTCTTTGCAAAAACCTGCACAGTAGCCTTTTTCTGCTCAGGCTTGCCAGAAATCTCCACCTCATCTAAATCACGAGAGGTCACAAGAGCAGAATGAGCTATTAAAATTAAATAACAGAGTTTACCTGTCAGAGGAGAACAGAATGAGAGTGAGATATTTCTGAAGAGCATAATCCATTACTTTTGCCAACACAATCACATTTTGACCATAGATGCTTTTGCAATTTATTTTTTTCATGCCTAAGTCAAAAGCCAACATAAAGTGCTGTCCTTCTATTTCATAGTCTGCCTCAATGACTTCTGCCTCAAATTAGTACACTTCTTAAAAGCAGATTACTGATCCTAGATTACTGCTACACTAAAGAACACTAATTTATTAAAAGGACTGTTATGAAGCAAAGTTGATTTAAACAGACACATAAATTAGCATCACTGGAAACAGCTATTTAAGTCTAATTTTATGCAGAAGCAAAAAATAGACAGACAAAAATATTTCCTCAGATAACTAAGTGATTCATAATACATATGCACACTATAAACCAAGCCATATACAAGACACACATAATAACAAACCAAGCTATAGACTATAGAAAGTGATGGATCCCGTAAATTACCCCCAAACCAACAATTATAAGAGTCAGCATCACTGGTATATAGTAAATACATAGGGAAGTCTAGGATTGATTACAGTT
The DNA here is from genome assembly GCA_032466535.1 of Forpus xanthops. Taxonomy (NCBI): domain Eukaryota; kingdom Metazoa; phylum Chordata; class Aves; order Psittaciformes; family Psittacidae; genus Forpus; species Forpus xanthops. The sequence continues at coordinate 54,939 of JASSUY010004064.1, forward strand.
ATTTAGAGTAAAAATTTTTTTGCTAAAAGATAAGAATATAGTCTTCTGAATTCCTGGAAACCTGGAAGAAAAATCATGTATACTCAATAGTAATAATTAACTTAAACAAAAATAGTAGCATTTTCTCTGTAAGAAACTTTCAATAATAATAGTAAAGCTGCACACTCACATACTTTTAGTCAAAAGAACTATCCTCTTCTAAACTGTTTCATTTATAGGAAGCTGATACTAATCCTCAGATTAACAGAGGCACATGATTAAAAAAAAAGATCAACCAGGAGCAGAGGCAGAAAATTGTGTTAACATTTTGTACTAAAAGCTTCATGAGAAAGGATTTCTGCAGCTTTTCAGAAACTCATTCAGAGGATTTAGAAGTTACAATAAGCATACTAATCAGGTATGCAAAATATGAAGGCTATGAAGTCCAACTCCAGTAAAACCAATCTTAAATCACTGAGACGTGTAAGTGGGAAGACAGGTGTTTAAAAGGGGAGGTCTAAAATCTGCATGTCCTAAAGAAAATAAAAAGCCTATGATAGGGGCAGAGGTCAAGGTCAATCTCTTGCAAAGCAGCTTTGGTAGGGGAGGCTAGCAATATGGTTTGAAATGAGCAAAATTAGAACTTGAGTATAGGCTGTATTTGGAAAATTACTGCTCTGTAGTATGAAAAAGCATGGCGATTACAAAGGTAGAACTCCATGCAATGGAAGGAATCAATCGGTCCTGCTCTGCCCACACACCCTGCAGCTGTACAGTTCCACTGCTTACCCTGTGTCACCCTGTGCAGTTCCATCATCCAGCAAAGGGCTGGGGAAGGGCACTTTCTGCTGCATTAGCAAACAGGAAGAAATCAGGGATTAGTCCACGAAGCATCAGAACTGCAGCACAGGAGAAAAAAGTACCATACGGACAGCTGTGGGAGTGGATTAGAAAGAAGATCTCTCTCTTCTGGCAGCTGTAAATCTAACAGCAGGCTGTGTCAGCTGAGGAAACTACTCACTCTTTCAAACATCTTAGATTTCCCCCAAACCTAATTGCTTTACTATTCTTTCGATACTTATTTTCATATTTAATCTTTGCCAAGGCTTTGCAAGGGGTTTTACAGACACTTATTTTGATAGTCTCTCACTAAGCATGAAAGTCGACACCCAACACAAAACACAAACAGCCTTTAAGACAGCTTTTTTTTCCCCCCTAGTACTCCACTTGCTGTCTTACTCTTATGTGAGGAAATACAGCTATAAGACCAGTCACTGTTTCAAAACAGCAAGCCATTGAGTAATTATTTCTCAGTATTTCATTCTGCTTCCTCAAAACACCGTTTTTACTTATGGCACTGCTAGATCCAACCAGTAAGAACTTAGAAAAAATGTTTATTAGAAATAACCCCAATTTTACTTTCAATAATAGATTATATCACACTACAATCAAAACAATAAAAAATCCTGGCAATCACATACCAGATACATTAATAGTGGAAACCAAATATAGTACAACATGCTAACCTAAATATCATCCAACCTTGAAGAATGTCTTCAAGGCAGAGGGATTAAGATTGGTCTTCTATTAAAGCTTCCAGAGGTGATGGCCAAGATTACAGGACTTCCAACTGTGATTAAGTAACTGAAATACGTACAAGAAGTGATAAGTATCTTGATTGCTCAAGGTAATAGGCCAGCTGCCTCAGCAAAATAGGGAATGAAAACAGATGTTTTGCACTAAAACTCATCACCTTATATAAAACATGAATTAAAACCATCTCTAAACTCTTCTAAAATAGCTGTATGTGTAAATCTCATAAGCTCCAAGGAATTTGCTAGACAACTTTATGTCTTCAAATGCCTTGTACAAAATCCATATTTTTTCAGATTATAAGAACATACGCATATGTATACACATGCACAATTACTCATATGCATACAAGTTTATATAGATGAGTGTATACATCCACACACCTACATTCTGCCACTCATTGTCCCAAGAAACTTTAAAGTGTTTCTAAGGTCACTATAACTATGGAGCAATCCAAATCTAATTCAAAGTTTTATCTCTGAAGAATAAAGAAAGATGTCATAAACATTAGGTAGTGAAGGAAAATTTGAGAAATATGGGGGGAGGGAGGAGAGGGAAAATCAAAGCAAAGATTTGGTGCTAACAGTGTCATAGTCAAGCTTTTTGGGTTTTTTTAACCAAGTACATAAAGCTGACCTAAACCTCTACAAGAGGAAATCTAAAAAAAATGCACTAAACAAAATAATATATGAAAAGTGACTATTTTAAAAAAAATTGCAACTTCTAACATTTATTAGCTGTAAATCCAGACATCAGTGGGAGTCCTTTGCAAAGAGGGTAGGCCACTCTTGTATTCATACTATGGTCCTACAAATCATAGTTCAAATGGGCATATTCTGAGAAACAGAAAATATATTTGGCCTGAGTACAGCAAAGCTGAAATTTTCTTCTTTCCCAGGTGATCTGATAATAAAAGCACATTAGAAACATTTCTGTAATTGTTTTCTCTCATCAGAACCAACTATTCCAAATCTGCAAATGGCTTAAAACCAAGAAGTCTATTGCATATTGCCATTGATACAGTAAAACTGACAGTATAATTCCACAAGCCATAAAAGCCATATTATTCTTTGGCCCAAAAGAATCCATAAAAAAAAAAAAAAAAAAAAATGTTCTACTATCTTTAAAAAAAAAAAAAAAAAGTAACATGAAATTTAGAATTGAATTATTAAAAAGACAAAAAGTATAAAACCAAATTCTGATTAGTGAATTTAAACCCATTTTTAGTTTGTAATAGGAGTGATGCATTCCAGAAGAAACCTTTTGATTTCTTTCACAGTTTTTGGAAACACCACCAGGTTGTGAAGCAATTTTTTTTTCCTTGGCTAAAAATGAATGCGCTGTGAGTCATCAAGAAAACCATTACACAGCACTTCCTAGGCTCTGTTAATTCCTTTCAGCCAAAGAACTGCAGTTTTCATCCTTTCTGAAGCCACCTTCAGTAGAGTCAAGGCACTTCAGAATATCATTACAATTAAAGCTACCTTCTATGTATTCTTACACAGCATTAACATACATCTGTAAATTCACAACTTCTCCAATAAAGCAATTATCCAGATAAGGCTTTGCTAAATTTGAGCCAGTCTTTTACTACAAAGTATCGGATACCAGAAACAAAACATTATACAGGAAGAACAAGATTGTCAGGTTGCACTTCAGATTATGAAAGCAAAAAGGGAAAAATGGCACAAGGTAGTCTACAGAAGATGAAACTGGATGCAGACAGATGAAATGGTTGCCCAAACAGGCATAATTTAAAGCCTTACTGCAATATCAGTTAATCCTATATACATATAAACAAAAAAAAAAAAACAAACCCCACCAAACAAAACCCACGTTAATCCATATAGAAGAGTGAAATTTTTCTTCATTGTAACCTTTATTTTCAAAATAACTAAAATTTAAACTTGTAAAACCAATGCCCTTTCTAAAGGATTCATGCTTTTGCATGGACTATTTTAAACACCTCCAAACATGGATGAGAGAATATTTTAAAAGCCTTGTCACATTCTGGTTCTTTTCCAACTGTGAAAACAGTAAGGAAAGACCCTAAGATGTTCCTGAATTGCCTCTGCTTTCTGCCTGCCTTGTTACATCAGACATCAACAAGGTCTTATCTAAAAACCTAATTAAAAAAACTTGCAGGAGGAGACCTACACAGTGCTGATCTGGAATTTGTTAGAGGTTTATTTATAGCAGAGTTGCCTATTGCAATCAAATACCTTCCTAAAGGATTTATATTGGACTACCAATTATCTAGCAAGTGTTCCTTCACCTGACACTGCACACATAATACTCTATGGACCTGTATACAAACACTGATGTAAATAAAAATAAGGAAGTGGGAAAAATACAGGGAATTTCTGCAAGCAACTTTTTTTCTGTAAAGTGGATCTTGTCCACAAGACCTCAAATGCAAATTCAGTTTGCTCCAATTATGCCATATCTTTTTCTGTATGATAGTCACATACCTCAATTTTAAAGAAAAGAAATTAGAAGTTACTCCTGCTACTATTACATTAGAAAAAAGATTTATAGTGTCTGCTATTACTTGTATTAATACTGATCACAGAGAATAGTTCAACTCTTGGGGAAGTAGAAGAAAGACTGAACATAAAGTGAATACTTTTGATTCCTCCTCCTTTGAAAGTAAAGTTTTCCAAGGGCAGTTCATACCTACAATGAGCAACTGTGTATTTGGCATCTTGACATACTTAACCCAGAAAAAAAAAAAAATCTCCGAAATCTATTTTCTGTCTTACCTGCAATCATATACTGTTAACAGTTTTAAGAGTCAGAACTGGGGAAAAAAAAGATACTAGGAAAACCTTTTTGACATAGAACATGTGTTTAGAAATAAGAACAATTATGGGCCACAAGAAAACTAATCAGAGATAGAAAATATCTGGAGCTACAAAAGGGAATTATTTTATGATGATGTCTGTCTAGTGAATGGAAAATATATTAACAAACAGGCTGATGAATACCTTGCTATTCTGACATGTTAGATATGTACAGCCTTCTCAGAGAGTACAGCATGTTACAGCAAAGCTTCTGTATGAGAGCTCCATTTTAAATCTTCCCAACTCAAAAAACTCCTGCTGGGAAAAACTAATCTGAAGAACTTAATTAACAGCAAGTTTAATATAAGGTCTCTGAAGTATACTGTTGGTTTTCATACAGAGTAGTAAAATCAAAACAAGACAGACATAAGCATTAAAGGGAATGAACTCTGCTTGTCACACACAAAATATATGCTTGCTACCTCCCCCTTTCTTCCCACAGAGTGGAAGGGAGGGGTATGTGAAAACATACAGCTCTGCTGAACAGAACATCCATCACACAGAGCTGACCTACCCCACTGCAGGATGGTATCAGATACAGTACGGGTTCTCTCCTAAGTACTCAAGCTTCTTTTTGAATGCCAAAGGAGTTATTTCTGGAATTATGAAAATTTTACAAATCTCTTCCCATGACCTGTCTGACATTCAAACTTTGATGAATAGCTCCCACACTAGATTGCTCATTCTGAGACGGAAATTTCATGTTCCTTTTCCTTAGTGGCAGATAAATTATGGATTGTTCACAGCCATGATTAAACACAGTTTACAAATACACTGGCATACCAGCCATTTGACCTTAATTCAAAACCGCCTGACTTTTTTCTGGCATGATCCTTTTCAACTCAACAATGGACCTTGTCAAAATAAACTTTTAGAAGCTGTTCTGTACTGTATCTCACTCGTGTCATAGGTTCCTGTTCCTAGAGTTACACAGTTATGAACACAGACACTAGGCCTGGAGAAAAATCAAGCTGCAAAAATCAATTACTCCAAAGTCAGCAAATGTCAAAGACATTGCCAGAAACAATGGGCAAGATGCCTGGGATCCTTGATTTGCCCTTGCTCTATGTGCACGCTTTATGGTCAAGTTTTTAGTTACAGGATCACATCTTACCTCTCCCCACAAGGCTGTCCCCTGATTCAGTTAAAAAGAAGAATCAACACACATTTACTAAACAAATACTCAATATTTTGTCCTCAGCATTTGAAATATACCTTGAGGGCTTCCATATGAGCACTACTCAAGTCTTTCTACAAAGGCAGACTCCCCAGTTTCCTGCTGTGGTATTCCCTAAGGCTCATTATCTTATCAACTGAGTAAGCCTAAGCACTCTCCTCAAAACACATCCCTAAAATCTATGAAGTGTTACCCCAAGATTTGAGGCAGAAGAATCCCAGCAAAGAAAGGCAAAAAATGTTCAAGACTTGTGGGTGCCAAACTGAAACACCCAGGAACGTATTTTTCAGACTATGCAGCCTTGCATAGTATTTTCATTACATACAAAAGTCATATTTTATTTTTACTTAACAGAAAATTACCATGAATTCAATTGCATTTGAGAGCTCACAGCACTTTTCTAAGTCAAATTCCAGGTTCTTAAGTTAAACCAAAATAAAATACAAGTAGTGACTACCTACAGAAATCCTCATTTTAAATGAATCATCAGAAGAAACCTGGGTAAGGAACACCGTCCAGCTCTCAACACAGCACTGAGCTGTACTCTATAATTAAATTCTAAAACAAAGTCAATGATATGGCTGGTAGTCCCAAGCTTCTCAAATATATACTTGGATGAAAAATATAGGTCACCATACTAAAAATAAGAGGATTACATATGAAGGGCTGAATTTTTTTTTTACAGCAGGAGGGGCCACACGCACAACACAACCAAAACCAAACCACACAACACAGAAAACGCTAGTCATGTACACCAAACACACATCCGCAAAGCAAATTTGCACCTCAAAGCAACAGCATGCCAAACAGCAACCTAATGAAGGAGAACAGAAAATAACACCATATTTGAAGGTCTATTAATACTATGTGGGGCAGATTCCAATAACCCAAAACCTGATGGAAAAGAACAATCTCAATAGGAAGCTGAAAAGCAATTAGGGAGTTTGGCCAATGCAACGCTTTTTCAGCACACACATGGTATGGGAAATGATGAGTACTATAGACACATACACCTGAGACAAAAACTTAAATATAAAAATATTACTTTTGCAGAATGTTGTCAAAAAAGCTTCAGCTAGAAGAGTCCTAGATGCAATTAGCACATCCTAAAAGATAAATACCAGTCAAAAGTTATTTGAAATCAAAGGGCAAAAGGTCTTGCAATCTAGTCCTGATATTGTTTAATGGAAGCTCTGTGCTGCAAATGGTTCCAGAGGCAAAGTTAATTAATAAAAAGCTAAAATAATAATGTTATTAATTAATGTTCAGAATTTCATAAACATTTGTATTTTATAAAAAATGCAAAAAAAAATAAAACTTTCACAATAGTCCTCAATTTGAGATTTTTGTACCATATCTACACATTGTATGCAGATGTATGCCAAAGGGCATAGCAGAATTCTCCAAAATAAGAATATACTAAATGTAATTAACACTGAGAGTAGGGACCTATGTATGCACCACATGTACATACACATTTTTATTACAGACATGCAACTGTAAAACATGTTACCAACATGGGAAGTCAGGATCAATTTTAAGGGAATGTCACAATGAAGAAATACTTTTATTTCCTTAAAAGGGAGAAGTGAAGTAACCATCAGAACAAAAGTATCACAAAAAGTAGTGTCTTCTCTATGAATTAATATCTTTAAACGAAGATTTCCTTCCAGCAAATGCACTTTAGCAAAGCACAAACTGCATTTCAGTCACGTAAGTCAAAAGCTTAATTATCACGAGAATTAGATGAAATAACAACCTGCAGTACGTAAAGGATGGCAGAGTAGATGATTTAATGGTCCCTTCTAGACACGTGCAATATCAACAACCGTGTCAAAGGAAACCATGCAATAAACACATCATTATAGTCAATTAAATCATGCCCACACTCACTAACCTAAGACTCCCTCAAAAGCCTTTGTTGGGGGGAAAGACCGCCTTTGGAGATGTTATCCATAAGGTAGAATAACAAGAATAATCCCCTACACATCCTTCTTCCTTATTCCTTATTTTCAATCACAATTTGCTATGTACTTCATCTTAGCCTCCCTCACACACACTGCTCTTGTTTAAAAGAGAAATAAATTAAAGATGACCAGGTTTGGGGTTTTTGTAATTACTTGCTCAGTTACAGTATTTTGTGTCAGCAGACAACTTAACCTAATATCAAACCAGCAGTATTTACCAAAGCAGTAACTGCATCTCATAATTCCTAAAGCAAAGTCAAGTTATTCTTAACGAACAGAATAGCACAGAACCTTTGCAGTGAACATAAAAACTGAATTCAAATCCACACCATCATTATGAAAGACATTTATTCTTTATGGTATTCTCTGTGATACATAGTATTATATCAATCTCTCTTACAAAAGAAACTTATACTTCTAAAGAATAAAGTCATCACTTTAAAAAGAAGGTATCACTAGACTTAAAAAGCATTTAAAGAACTTGTGGTCAGGTTCAGAAACATATTTAAGATGTCTCTCTGAATTTCTACCAACTCCAGCATCATGAAGCTAGGTACCTAAATACCTCTGCAGATCAGAGTCTACTTGTACACTAGCACCATATATATCTGTTTTATTATGAGAAGGTTATAATAGTTTGGTTTTGTTGTTACATAAACCAAAGGAAATAATAGTAGCACAATTTAAGAGATTATTTCCTGCAAATAAAGATCTTATTAATACATCTCAACCAGGAGCTTACGTATCTCAACTTACCAGAAGGATAGTCAATTATGCTAAAAATATGTACAAGCATCCTGTTTAGGCCAAGTGGATGACATGCATTTGATGAAAACAAACTTGCAAATTCCTCTGTCCTCTACAGAACTCAGTATCATTAAACCCAAGCAGCAGGGAAAAATAGCAACAAAAATCTGAATGATGCAGCTTAGCTACCATTTAAATCAAATTTTAACTACATTTTGCATGCAAGTTCAAAGAGCTCTTGTGGTCCCCTCAAACCAAAAATGTGGCAGTTGGGAGGCATGTGTCCCAGTCAAACACACATGAAAGCACATGCTGCAGACAAAGCATTGCCTGTCTCTGTACAACTCCTATATGAAGAAAATAAAAATAAAGCCAGCTAACAAGGTCCAAAAAACCACACTGTGCCACTCAGCTGCAATAGTTACTGTCTCTAGTTGCAGATCTGGTCTTTGCAACTGCCACAGAATTCCTTGGCCAAACAGGATGGACAATTACAGAGTTCCCTCACACATTTTCTAGTAATTTAGAGCATATACAAAGCAACATCCAGAAGCATACATAGATCTTTTTGAGAAAGAGGCAGGTATTAACCATTACTTATGGCCTACTGCTGAGATTTTAATCAACTGCCTCAAAGTATCTCAGTTATTATCTTGCTGGTCAAATAAAAAAATAAAATTTGGGGAACAAAGACGTGATAAATAAATAAACGCATTGCATTTGACATATCATTTTCATACAGGAAAAACATCACTCTTTCACTTGGATTACATTTGTTTACAGTCTGAACTTCTAAGATTTTGTGCACATCCTCTTTCCACTCACGCTGGGCCACAGGCCTAAATTAAGGAAACATGACATTTGGGCTCTCACTTTCCAAAACTCTTTTTTTAGAATTTCAATGCATTATTTACCTTCATAGAAAATAATTGGAGAGAAATTAAGGAAAACATACAAAACCGCATTACCTCCATTTTACAGTAAGTATTATTTCTGTATTTCCACCTCACTTGGAAACAATCTGGTACAGTATGTACATATTCACAAAAAATCACTCAAAACGCTTTGGTGGCCACTACCACATAAGGAACATGAAGAAGAACTGATTTTATAGATGATGCAGTGGAAAAAAGCCTCACTACTTCCCCCTTATAAAGATCCACTTTCTGAACAAAAATGCCTAAAAATACTTGGATTTTAGGCCCAAGAGAAAAATATATATTGGGATGTGCAGCAAAATGAAATCTTATTTTGCTCGACTGCTTTCTTGACAGTACAACTGTTTCTTGTATGCAAACTCCAGTTTTTCAAAGATTTTTTCCCTATAAAAATGGGACATCAAAAGGGTTACAAAGTAACTTCTTAAAACACCTGCTTACATCTTCAGCAGAATACAAAGTAACTCTCAATAGTCACCATGTGTTTTTATCTGCCCCTTTTACATTTTAATACTAAAAAGCATATCTTAAGAAGCCACCTTGAGAATAATTCAGTTCTAGTATCTATATTCATTCTTTAGTCAGGAGGAGAACACTGTGCACAGTTAAGGCACTACCACCCTGCTGAAAAGCAGCAAAGCCAGTTTTCATACTTCAGCTAGAAGCCACAAGTACTATTTACAAAAACCCATTAACATTTGTTTGTTGTGTTCAACAGTCAGCCAAAGGGTACAGTTTATGAAAGACAGAGAATAAAATAGATCCTAATTTGTCTAGATGCTTTGTTTTTAATCTCAAAAGGGAAAAACATAATAAGAAATGCTGCCAATTCCTATGAGAAAGCCTTCAACTTTTAAATCACTAGCAATATCACAACAGCATTTTTCCTCTAGCTACTGCAAATCTTTCAAATACTATGCTTGTTACATCCTGCATCTGGTCTTACTTGTTAACAAAACTGAACGAGTAAGTGTAACTTAAGAAAATAGCTCACTGTCTGAACAATGAACACAGCTTTCAAAAATGAGGTTAAGCTGTATCTCCAGGCAGCTATCAATAAAAAAGGCGGAGCACATAATCCTACCCCAAAATGGTACGAATACTTAAGTCTGCATACAAAATACATCATACTTCCTATTTAAGCTAAAGATTTACAAATCATTAGAAGGCCATCATTGCATTTGTTCGGATTTTACCGTTCTCAGACAGGATCTTAAAAAAAAAGAAACTGTTTCATGCAGGCAAACATCTGCTTACATAAATATGGCACTAAATGAACTCTGAAAATTATTATCATCCATCTGGACAACTACTTAACTAATAAGACTTTGCCTAATCTCTTCTACAAATAATTTCATTCAAATATACAGTAAGTAATACTATTCAACAGGTCAAAGGCAAAAATTACCATCTTTGCTCAAAACAAACAAACAAACCACCACAACACCCCACCCAAAAAAATCCCAAAAAACCAAACCAACCCCAACCAAAACAAACACCTTCTTGGAAGAAACGCTTCTTCAGAGTATGTTATGAGCACACACCCGAAAACATAATTTGGATTTTTACTTTGACAAGAGATGTCCACATCTCTGCTGACCAGAAAAAAAAAAAAAAAATTTGCTTTCCCATGCAAGCAATTACCCAAGAGCATATTTTAATAATTACAGTATTCAGAAGAACCCTTGGATTTGGACTCCTACTCTCTGAAAACATTCAAAGTTGTTCTGTTTACAAAAACTGAAAAAAAAATTACAACTGCTCTGCAAAACTACTTTATCCACTCCTTGATCTTTAACTAGACTTGGTTTAACATCCTTCAGTCTCTTGACTATGCACTACTGATTAACTCTGGACAGGATTCCACAACCAGATGTCAGGTTCTACTGAAATCAATCAAATAAAATAGCCCAAAATTAGTTTTCTTTTGTGTTCCAAGGTGTAACCCTTACAGTCAAACTCTCAAAACCACAGTAACATCTATAAACTTTTCTATAAATATAGAGAATGTCATCTACAAAGGTCTTATTTCCTGCAGACCTTTCAATGAGTCTACTGAAAGCATTTCATTAACCCTTGCTCCTCTATAAATGTCTAAATCCCAGCAGATTATTGGCAAGACCACCAAAAGTAAATCACTGTGCAAACAGCAAGACAGCTAGGGGCTATATGTACAAAGTGCTCAAGCAACTGAGTATTTCTCCCTGCATATACACAAGACCAAAACCTCCCACTGTTACTGCCATCATAGATAAGAAAATGCAAGTTGATGTGCATTTATGACATCAGATCTCCAGTGGCATTGAGTGATGGCCAATAAGCCAAAAATTTGTAGGAAATAGATTTACTGCTACTACTGAACAAAGAGGAAGTGGGAAAACAAGACAGTGCTTTGTTTTAGTCACACCAAACCTGAGTTGATGGTCAAGATACTCATATAAAAGTATCAGAGCAAGAGGCTGAGACTTCACCAGAGGTTAGGATCTGCACAAGCAGATGTATCTGAATTGCCAACACGAAGATGAGAGTGGGCTTTATTTAATTCTATATCTTCCATGATGGTATTTACTTCTAGTTGTCTCTGACTCATTAAGATACCTTGGTTGCTCTGTCCAGGTTTAGAAAGGAACTGTTCTTGTAGTCCTTCCCTCCCTTTTCTTTGTATTATCTCAAAAATTGGAACCAGCACGGATAGTGCATTCAGAAGCTGCTGACAAAGTAGACAAAACAGTTCCAAGATTTTTGTTCTATTTTTTTTTCGTGGACGACTCTTAGAAACTTTTTAAAAGAGCCATGGCAGAAACGGAAGAATAATTTATACTGCTTATATTGTAAATAGCTTGCATGAAAACAGTCAATCAGAAGCCAACCCAGTTTGACACTGACAACAAAGTTAGATATTGGACATTTGCAAAGGAGATTTTACAAGTTGATTTAATATAATCCTCATTATCTGACAGAAAGGAAGGCCCAGATCCGTTTAAACAATATCCACACAATGTAATCTCACTCAGCCAAGATCCAAAGTACAAGACCTCCTCAAACCCCACGTACAACACACATAAGACATGATAACATTCCATATTGCAAAAGACATCCAAAGCAGAGTTTGATTTAGAATTCCAGAACACGCTGTAGAGATCCATTCTGTTTAATTTCAAAGTCTTCCCAACTTCCACTCTTAAATGCATACAAGAAAATAGTTGTACAAGGGAAATCCTTGATTGAACCACATTACATTTTGCCGCATGATATTAGCAACAAATTGTCAGACAACAAATCCCCCCAAAAAAAACATGGAAGAAAGTTAAAGTTTTACTTTGTAATTGCTTTTATTAACTTGGGAAAAGCAGGGAAAGAAAATCCATGATCTCAGCAACAGTGTTTTTATTATGCCAGAAAAATTCTCAGAAGTATTTAATTTGTACTTTTCAGTTATTTTGAGAGGACTATGTTACAGGTGAATATCAGAAAAAACCATGCATTTTAAAAAAAGTCATAATCTTTGGTAATGTACAGAAGTGTAGGATAATGCAAAACTTTTAGTTAGAAAAGATTCACACAGGATTTCAAAAGAAGGCAAGAAAAGGCAGATGGAATGAATTAATGAACTTCCTCATCAGATGTTTCTGCCTTGAACATGCCAGTGATTACTCAGCATAAACGTAATAAAAAACTTAAAAGTTGCAATGATAAATTATAAAAAGCCAACCACCCCATATTGTTAGCTTCAGAACCTTCTGTTTTCCGTCAATGGACTCATTCTCACAAAATTCTGTAACTGAAATATATCCATGACTATTATCGTATCTTTCAGTGGGAATGAAACTGGCTGTTACTCAAGTGCTGATATACTGGCTCTTTCACAAGAATATAGGATCTATAAGTTAGTTGTGTTGTTGGGTTATTTCTTTAATCAGTGCTCCAGAAACACAAAACAGTCTAGTGCTACTCACTCTCCAGCATTAAACTGTGTGCTGTTGGTAAATCTCACATACCAAATCCTAGTATGTTAAGGGCTGTCAAAGCAGGAAGACAAAATAGGTACTCTGTTGACAATATTTTTATCTAAAATGACAGACATATTTTTTCATTATGAAATGATACAGAAGGAGCCCATTTTTCAACGAATTTTACCAATCACACTATATACACCTAAAATAGGGACTAAATATAAATTAATGCGAAAACACAGTTAACAAAAGAGAATAAAGAAAGCTTGAAGTGTACGATAAGAATGTGCTGTAAATCACATGCCTGTCAGAGCTGTGATGGTTATTTAAATTTGTAGTACAAAAAAAGAATAAGTTTTTACAAGCAACTGCCTACTGGTTTAAAGGCACTGAGATACCCAACACAGAGGCCTCCAACACAGGCTGGAGAATTATGGCACTATCTCTTCCATTTGCTAATTCTCAAATATGTCCAAGTGGTAACTACAGTATCGATTGGAATTATATTTATCAGAAAAAAATATAAACTTCTGGAAGGACCCAGCTGAAGGTGGTCATGGCAACACCAAGCACTAATTGGTTTGTCCAGCACAACATCTAGTACCCACACTGCCTCAGTAAAGCTTACGATCAATTGCACTACCAAATCTGAAAACAGAAAACAGGTAACATTAGCTTTTGTCTTTACTACAGTATGCCAGACTTTAGAGGGAAAAAAAATCCAAACAAAACCAAACAAGAAAACTACTAACCAAAGAGAAAACAACAAAACAGGAAAAAGACTAAATTAGTTGCGAAGTCCCAGTGTCAGAAGCCATGTTAGACCTGAAGTTAACTCATTTTGAGCTCTCATACATTTGAGAGAGTGCCCCAAAAGCAATACATTAAGTAGACACATGGTGAAGTTGTGGAGAAGAGTATATATATTTGAACATATAATCTACATACAATTAAGAGTCTTTGTCCCTACTCAGGCAATAGCACAATTAGTGTGAAAGCACAGAGTGGGAACATGATACCAGGCAGTTATGATCCACTCCTATCCCACAGATTTTTAACATTCAACTATGAAAACTTTACAATTTGAAACTTCTGTTCCCTACAATTCCCACATATTCCCTTTAACACTGAATGTTAGCCTTTGTGCATAATGTAAAACATTACAGCTAGAAATAGAAGCAAATAAAGACTAAAATAGCTTGGTATCCACTTATCCAAAGAGACCACTTCTCCCTGCTTTGTAATGCTTCACTACAGCTGGGGTCACAGAGAGACATGGGAGCTGACTCCAGCTGAGATGGTAACTAACACGATGCTCTTCATAAAGGATAGAAACTCACAGCCAAGTTCGACCTGTACAAACTAGCTTGTTCACAATATATTCTGAAGCTAAGCACAGCCTTCTCCTTTGATAACCAAGAAATAAAGTATGGCTGAGTGGCAACCAGGCAAGATTCCACATGTTGGTAAACAACTTACAAATTAACTAATAAAATGGAGCAGGTCAGCTGTTTGCATATTAGCTGCTGAAGAGACTGTCAACAGTAGTAACAGAGAGAACACCTAGCTACAGCAGACAAATGAGATCCCAAAGATGTGCAAAACAACAGGTCCAGAGGTGGTTGTTATCCATCCAAATTACTTATTAGAACATACAAATCAAACATAGTAATTACAGCCATGCCACAAGATCCAGAAGTGTTCTCTCATCATCACACTGCTCCCACGCCAGCTTAAGAGGTTATTTCCCATAAAAGCTCTGACAACTTGTCCCAGATATACTTCAACTGTTTGAAAGAACTAAACCCCCTTCCACTTGCCATTGTGGACCAGTCTGTTGTCCTATCAGTCAATTCAGGATCATTCTGGCAATTTGTTTGCTAATGCTTTCACCACTTGTCTTTGACTGTCTCAAAGTTTCCTTGTTAAATTGAGGTTTTCATTGCTCATTCTAATTCCAAGGTAACACTGGACAAGTAAACCTCCTCAGACATGTTAAAAAAAATCGTAAGTACAATTCACTAGACTTCAGAAGTCTAGTAATGTGATCAGTAAGAATGGATTCCAGGAGCAGTTACTTTATGTAGGCCAAAACAAATATTCATGTTTTCCACACACTATTAAGTTTTAGTATCTCTCTGACCAGTGCTGCCGAAACTCACTGGATGGTCGTAATACATATGGTAAATTCACGTATTTACTCAATGTATCACATGTAAGTTCTTTGAAAGTTCTGCAAGCTTTGCATTCTACCCTTGATTTTAGTTCAATATATTTAAAATGCTAGGCCATGCTATTTCTAATAAGGAGACTGTATGAGCTTCTCCGGTGGCATTAGATGTCTACAGGCATGTTTATATAGCAAAGACAGTTGGTAAGTTTATGTACTACAGTTCCAGGGCTTCCTACAAACTATACAGCAGCTGAGAAAATAGGCAGGCAGAAGCTAAACATCCCTCCTGATTACTTGGTCCCATCTACTTCTAGCCATCCAAGCAGTTGTGGACATCATTAAGCTGTTCCAATCTTGTCTCAAAGAGGAATAAAAGGGCCCAATTCTTCCCTACCACAGTGAGATTTTAAATATATATATATAAAAAAAAAAAAAAGGAAAAATGATGCCCAGGCCTATGGTGCTATTTGTTCTAAAAGAACCCTTGGGGTTTGCAAGATATGGACTGATAAACGCCCTTAACAGGCAATAAACAAATTTTATGTGTACTAGTGGAGTATAATTTTTCCTACTAATAAGAAAATACATTTCTAACAAGTTGATTAACATGAGCACAGGAAAAGAGCTTGCTTTACAATAAAATTACTTTTTTGGTATGCAGTAGGACTGCAAAGAACCATCAATTTGGTAACCTACTGAATTTTTCATGTCATACTTAATTACCTACCTTTCCTAAGATATCAGTGAGTATTTAGGTTGATTTCTTCGCATACTAATAGTCTACCATGATAACTAAGCTCTAGATTCTAGGTTCCTTTTAAAACTCTTTTATATGAACCACCAGTAGCCCTCCCCTTTTCGAAAGTTCAAAAGTCTTTTCTAGTATCACTTCCATGTAGCAAGTTACAAACGGATTATGCAAAAAAGAATTTAAGTAACTGTCCTAATCATATTCTGCACAATACACACTCTTTCCTCTCCCCACCCTCAAGAGAGTTGCATTATTAAAGACAAGAAAAAGAACAGTTTTAGCTAAAATCCTTCTAATATCTCATAGATATATTCCTGAACAAACGTAGTGGAATCAAGAGAAGATCAGCTCTACATGAACCATTTCAGATAAAACTGACAAGAAGGCTTTGCAAAAAACTTCTAATGATGTCAATGCCACAATCTTCCCAGGAAATTTATTTCAGTACTTATCCATCCTTGTGCTTGGAAAGGGTTCTTTTTCCCTAATGTCTACTAACCTCTAACCTGAATACTTCCTGCTGCAGCATAAGAGTCTGAAATTCCTGCCACATTGCAAACAATGTGGAGAAGTATTTATTAGCATCCTACATACTCAAAGGCAATTACCGTAACTCACTTAGCATCATCCTCTCTGGGTAAAAGAAATCCCAACCTTTTTAAAGGTACCTGGGGTGGTGAGAGGGAAGGAGAAGGAAGAAATGGAAGAAGATGCCAGTTTTACCAATAGGTTCCCTAATTTTGAGAGATATAAAAGGCGAGAAGTTCAGAAAATTGAAATAAAAATTAAAACCAAGACATTTTTCAATTTAACAACCTAACTCACCTGTAGCTAGGAAAGCAATGCCCAAGAGAAGCCAGCACCTTTCATTACATTGCCCGTACACATCACCCCAAGCACAATCAAGAATTTACAGATGGAGACCAGTTCTTCAGTAAAAGCAACAATGTTGAAGTAATTAAACACATGCCAGTTTTGATCTACAGAAACAGTTTACACTGACAATAATAGCATTTAACAACTTTTTGTACAC
Source organism: Forpus xanthops (assembly GCA_032466535.1). Classification (NCBI taxonomy): domain Eukaryota; kingdom Metazoa; phylum Chordata; class Aves; order Psittaciformes; family Psittacidae; genus Forpus; species Forpus xanthops. Next base: position 72,093 of record JASSUY010004064.1, read on the forward strand.
ATCATAACCATTGCCTGTGATCTCTTCCAAACATATTAAGATTTCACTTCACAGAAATTGTCATTCAAATCTGAAAAGAATCATCTGGTTTCTGCATGGATGCTTAACACCATGTTTGTCATAGTTCAGTGCCACTGAGAAAGAAGACCCCTCACACCCAACAGACTGTTCTTTACAAAAATGTTTATTGTTCTTTTGCACAACATGGAGCACACACGATTTGTTGAATTGCTATCCTGCATCTAACCAAGCAACGCTGCAAGTAGACATGCACTATCCTGAGGAGTTTCATTTGACTAGGCTACTCTGACTACTGCAGTACAAACTGAAAACAAGAGCTGTGAAGAACACTTTAAAGCATAAGCATGCAAAGGGAAAAAAAAAAAAATGTCTGAAGATTGGGAAGATACTATCTTAAAAATAGAGTGTTATCCAAAAGATATTTTTGGCTTAATAAACAAGATCTTAGAGCTGGTTTCAATTTGTAGTATGAATTGTGCTACAAAACCCATCTCTAGAACATAGCTAGATTTCAGATACTTCTTGGGAAAGGATGTAGTATGTGTGTCCCCAGCAGAAAAGGAAAAATAAAAAAAAAAAAGCAAGCATATCACTGGAACTGATATACCTGTCAGTGGTCATTTTCTCCCTTGGAAAGACTCCACTATGTATCAAAATTCTCTTGCAGGCATACCTTTATTAAATTGGTGACATAGTTGGGTCCACAAACCAAATATGAGATCAAAAGAAACAAACACTGAAGACTGGGTTCAAAGCTTTCCTATATCAAAGTCACAAATAGCATTCAAACTTAACTGATGTCTTACCATAAGAGTAAGACAGGCCCTTTAAAACTCTGCTTTCATCAAATAGAAAAAAAAGGTTTGTTTGTGGAAGATTTTTTGTTTAAAAAAAATTACAGTGGAACCTGCCAGTACAAGAGTAGATTGCATTTGGCTACCTTAAGGGGACATCCTCCTCATTCATTTCCACAGCTGATGCAATCCCCACAGTGTCCTGAGGGTCCCAGCTTTAAATAAGGGCAGCCAATGGCTGAAGGGCCAGTACTTCTGAAATGCATTTGCTCCCACTGCTCAGAAGGACGGCTGGACATAGTGACCTTCAGAACAGGGTTCAGCTTTTTTCCCAGGCATTGTGCAAGAAAAATAAACTTGAGATGGCAGGGAGCCTTGATAACTAGCTGAGGAAGCAGCCAGTGCCAACCCTAGTGCAAGAACACTACTTCAAGCCATAGTGTAATAATGTAATAATAAATAATAACAGCAAAGCAAAAGTAGTTTCCGTTCGCTGATCTGCCAGCCATTCAGTATTAACTAGTTTTGTGCCTGCTTTTCAACACAGCTGAGGAAAGTCTGTATAGAGCAGGAATTATCACCCTGCATGTCTGTCAAGCACATACACAGACCTCTAGCCCTTTTATGATGACCACACAGAGTTAAACAGTACTTTGAGTTTTTTATATGTTTTTCATGTGTACTAGACCAATGCTGTCACTGAAGAAGCAAGCTGATCTCCCTCAGTTTCCTCCACTGGTAAATGAACTTTAGTCCACTTCAGCCAACACAGCTATCAGAAAGTGGGGTCATCTTACAAACTGAAAATAAATTTAGAACTATAACATATGACCAAAGCTAAAGCAGCAATAAGTTTTCTGCACCTTCAAAACAAAAAATATTAAATACTTAATGCTAACATACAGAAAACAAAAAATGAAAGCTGAATGTTGGAATTAGAATACAAAAATACAAGCAATTGCAAAAGTAAAAAAGTAGGTTCTGAGGCACTACAGTAGAAAAATTAAAACCAGTCACTATAGGGCTGGTATGCCTAATTACCAAACTATTTGCAGGACCTCACCTTGTGAAAAGCAGTGCCTTAAGTGTTAGAAGACTGCTCTTTTGAAACATAAAGGAAGCCCATGTAAAATGGTCACAAAATGAAAACTGTCTGCATTAAATAATATTACACCATGGGCTCTGCCAAGCCAAATTTGGTGCAAATTTCCATTTCACTGAGACTTAGGCAATTTCATTGGTCACTTTTCTATTCCATAAGTTTAACTATTCACATGTACTTAAATCCAATAGCTTCCCTTTTGCAACTTGTTTAGCACTTTAACTGAAAAGCAAAATGAGTATTTAGGGTTACAAAGCAGGTTATTTCTTACAGTAATTCCTATACAAGCAACACTTAGACCTACTTAATCAAGTATTCTGTACCATGTGAAAGATAAGATTATGCAAACCACCCTGGTTTATACAGCAGAGCAAGAGCCTCCCCGTGCACAAGTATTTCCATCATGGCCTGCGCTGTCCAATTCTGCTCATTCCTGGTTGTACTTTGTTGCCTGCAAAGACCATCTCTGAGCCTTCATCAGTTTCTCACAGTCACCCACACTATGAGCACTGTGAAAGATAAGTGCTTTCCTCCTCAATTACAGGCACATGGAAAAACAAAAAAAACAACTTTAAAAGACTTATATGCAAGACTTGCAGAAATTAGAAGAAAACAGGGCAAGACTACAATACCACTACAAAATGAAACCCCCGCCTTTACCTCTCCCATCCCTGCAATGAGTTCAAAAGCTGTTTTGAACAGAAGAAAAAGACATCACTGCCCGTGAAAAGGGCTGGAGAAAGAAGCACCAGTCCATGGAAGACAATGCTAAAGAGCAAGTACATACAAGGTATTTGAAATGAGAAGGGGAAACACTGATTTGAGATGAGCATGTGAAAAAGAACAGAAACAGAACCTGGTTTGAACTTACTGGCCTAATAATTATACACAGAACAATTCAGCTAAAACTGTAAGATTGCTACATTGAAGACTACCAAAACAAAATGCCAGCATGACTGTGTAAGTTCAAACTGATACCCTTTCTGCCAAGCTCTCCTTCCCCTGTCACATGCCTTATGACAGAGCTTTCGTTTCAAGATCTCCCAACCCACCAAGGAGCCCTGTTTTACTTAAAGCTTTAAGTGGGACTACACTGGAGAGGAACTGGGGTTTAAGTGAGGATGGCTTTTGTAATACACAGAACTGGAGGCTGTAGAAACTGGAAGATGTGTGGTGAATGAAGCCATTTCTCTGTTCTTCATTTATGCTGCCTGTAGCCACAGATGAAAGCATCCTCACAGAGCAGAGCTTAGCTCCTAAAAACAGTTGTGTGACCAAACTCAGGAGTAGGCTGGCATTGCTCAAAACTTTAATTTCAGTGAGGGTTCTGCCAAGCCCTCAGAGTGGCATGCCCGGCAGCGGCAGAGGTTTCAGAGATTTCACATCATAAATATCAAGTTCCTAGTACACACAAAAGACTCAAAATCGGGCAGATGTCAATACTTTTATGAAGACGAGACAACATACATCTGAGAGACTGTCACACTTGCAGACTCCTGCCTACATATAGCACTATCTCCTCCATAAGTAAAACCTGCAAGTTGGCCTCCTGGGTCTTTCCCTCACCATCATGGCACTGAAAGTAAAAGAAAAACAACTTTATCCAGAGCCATAAAGCCTTCCTGTCATCAAAGATTAGCAGAAGAAAAATTCTGAACAGTAAGAAAACGGAAAAGTAATTCATAAAAATATTTTGAAACCTTACAGTGCTACTGGTGTTACCATCCTTAACAGCTCTCTTTTCTGGCCTGCTCTTATAACAAATACATAAATTACCAAACTCCAAAAGGAGTTTAATAACAAAGTTTATGCACCACACTGCCATTCCAAGAGTTCTGAATTCTGTGCTGATGAACTAGAACTGCCAGTGTACCCCCATGAGCCACTTCAACATCTCATCTCTCTACAAAACTGTTTTTCATATGTTTATTTTTCACATTCAGCCTCTGAAGTGAGAAAGATGTTGGTAGGACACAACACACATAAGCAACTTGGGGGTTGGAACTAAATGATCTCAAGGTCCTTTCCAACTTCAACTATTCCATGATTTTATGAACTTTCACTGCAGTCCAACTCTGTCTACAGTACTGGATACACTAATAATGGAAAAATCCAGCTGGTACATCAAAAGTTATTACTAGTTTGCTTATAGGTACTAATCAAATATGGGCAGAGAACAACTGTCCCTCAAGTAACTGAAATTAATTTCCAGAATGAAATGCTACAGCAGATAAGCGAGCTCCTCCCTACTCCTTATCACCCTGCCCCAACTCTTCTGCTTGCATTGAACAATGTTCTGAAATTGTCAGTCTTTTTATCATTCAGACTAGGAAGGCAAGCACAGCTGCATGTACTCACTCTGGATGAATAACAGAACTATGCAACTACAGTTGATCTGTAGGGATCAACTTCAGTGACAAGTGGTATGCTCCCTAAACCTTTGACCTCTATTTTGCAGTCAAAAAGAATACTTGTAATAAAGCTCAAATTAAAAGCTTATTTCAGTGACATTGTTATTTCAGTAATAGTGAATTGCCTTTGCAACAAGTGTCACTTCTTTTGTATTGAACTAAGAAGCAACAAACCTATGTTCACACAAATGCCATTTCTTTGCGGCAATAGAAAGGGTTAGTGCCAAAAACTGCTTAAAAAAAAAGTTTCAGAACAGAAACTAAACTTACTTTTGCCAGGAACAGTCAACCATTGGCTAATACTGAATCTCCAGATTTCAACTGTTGGTTAAAGTTTTCTAGGATTCAATAACAGAAAGGTATGTACATTGGGAATGGCATGTTTACCTTTCAGTCGAGCTGGATGTCAGCCCACAATAATGTCACTTACTGGGATCCTAGCATATCAGACTGTTTCGGTTTTCATATTCACAGACAGTCACCTGTTTCCCACTATTTTTGAGTATGAGCTGAGTAAAAAAGAAAAATTATTTTATCCAACCCCATCTCTATATGCTTTCCTCTGAAATGTCCTTCTGCCTCCAGCACACTTCTTTTGGTATACTCAAATACTGGAAATGAGATTCCAGCTCCCAGGGAACAGCATTAAAAAAGCCCACAATGCACAGCACAGCCTGATCCTAAAAGGATCTAGGTTTCATTACATTATGGGGAGGGGGGAACCAACATATTTTCTTCTGAAGAGGAGCACTCACATCAGTGATGAAAGGTTCAGAGCCTCACAGCTCAAGGTAAAGAGCTTTCTGAGCTTAGTATCTTGTAAAAGAATTATTAACCTTTCAAGGTCTTACTGTAAATTAGATTAATCTCTGTCAGATTTCAGTCCACAACTTCTTCACAGTCTTCTGCTCTATAGACAATTCCTTCTACTCTGATTAGCTTTAGGTGTCTTATTTAACAAAATAATTTTAAAGGCCAATTCTTTTATCACACTGTGAATAGAAACATCCACTCCAACTTCCTCTTGCATACAGGCTGTTCAGTTTTCCATTTACTGTTTTATGATTCTTCCCAATGCTGAAACTTTCAACTTTTACCATACTAACCAGCAAAACAAAAAACCACCCAAGTGGGCAGCTGAACAGGACTGTGAAGAAACAGGCAATTTCCATGTCTCAGCTGAAGGGGGGGAGAAATAGCAAGGAGTGAGAATACTCATTTCCTGGTTTAGTTCAGTGTATTTTGAGCTAACTCAGCTGTTTTTATACAAACTAAGGTGAAGAAGCATTCATAGGCCCTGCATTAGAATACATCGGCTCTGCAATCTGGATATGGGAAACACAGACTATATAGGCAAGGATGCAGGAAGAATTACTGCCCTTGTGTAACAGAATTATGTATAATGTCTTTATTAAAAAAAAATACAGAAAAACTGTAAGACACGAGCAACTAAGGAGTACTTAATAATGCGTTATTTGGAAGATGCTGTAGTTCAAGTTCTGTAAACTAAAATCCAGTCACTTTCAAAATAAAATATGGTTAAGAAGTCGGAACTCTGAAGATTCTCATTAAGCAACTAAATAGCAATTTGGGTAAGCCTAAAGATGTTATGTCTGTGCCCTCACAGATGCCAAAAAATGAACCAAAACTTTATAACACCAAGTTTCCTCAAGTTGGGATACAACTTGAAATCACAGCTATGCTGATCTGACAAACTCCACCCTTTCACATCCTCCCTTGCACTATTAATAACATTTTTCTGGATTTTCAGGTATTTATCTCAGGGATCTAAGGCAGCAAAAAGTTTTTCTCTGTGCAGGCAGAAGGGTAAGATTGGCTTTCAGGAGAAAGGCAACTCCCTGAAATGGTTCATCACTAGGTAGAAAAAACAGAGCCAAACAAAAGAAGCAACTGTCTGAGGCCTGGGAGAAAGGAAGAGGTGGGTCCATTCTTTTCAGCAGCCTACAAACCTTAAGATTGGTGTCACTGCAACTAGGCCTGATAAATTGAAAGGAAACTGGGATGTTCCTATGAAATACTCCAAAGTTTTGTTTGAACTCATGAGCAGTAATAATCCAACTTCTGTCCTCTCAGAAAAAAAAAAAAAGGCAGGTCTACAGGCATGAAGTTCGCTCTGAAAAATGGTGTTTTGAATAGGTGGTACAGGGAAATGCCCCTTTCTTTAGCTTCCACCAGCCTGAGAGAAACTTAGCAGTGATAGCTACTACAGGATATAAAGATTCTGATATATTTTACTAAACAATGCTCCACTTCATTTAAACTTTCTCCCCTTATTTCCAAACTGCAATCCAGAACTGGAATTATTTACTTGTTTGTTTGTTTAGCAAATCAATGTTTAATAAAATGCTACTGCTTACGTGATAAGAAAATACTAACTACAGTTCAGCAAAAAACAGCTGAATAATAGAGGGCAAAGCTTGTTTAGGAACAGCAGATAAGTGAAAGAAAGCAGAAAAAGAACCTCCAAGAAATGTTGGAAAATGCACTTTGCACTGAGAAAGCCATATTTAAAGGTGAGAAAAGGAGAGGGGACAGAAAGGACAGCTACTTCTATTTCACTTGCAAATTTTTAAGTTCTGCTGGACTGAGACATTAGGTTCGAATTCTAAGACTACATAAAACTGAAGTTCTTGTGAAATGGGTAATGTAATAAATGGGTTATTAAAACACTCTCACTAGATACACCTTTTGCTATCTTATGGGAAGAAGTTCTCAGGTTTTCACATGTAACAGAATGGCTGAGGTAGAATGGGACCTCTGGAAATCGAGTCCAACACTAGCTCAAAGCAGAGACTGTTAAAGGAGACTCCTCAGGTCTACATCCAGCTCATTTTCAGAATGCCTGTAGCCTCTCTGGGCAACCTGTGACAGTGTTCAACCATCCACACAGCAAAAAAAACCCAGACCAACTAGGCAAACAGACAAAACCAAACCAACCAAACAAAAAACTATCCCAAGTCCTTTCTGATGTTTAAATGGTGTTTTATTTTGTACTCAATGCCTCCAGGGCTCCTCTTTTTTTTTTTAATTTTTGACTCATTCTCCCCAGTCAGGCACTTCTTTAATAAGATGCCCCCTGAGCCTTCTCTTCTCCAGGCCAGTTCACTGATTTGTCTCTGAACTGGCCTGTATGCTCCAATTTTCATTATCATTCCATGCAACACATTTCATGTACCCGTCTATTCAGACTAATGACAAAGTTTACTTGGATATTTCTACACACAATGCCTGTCCAGCCCTCAACCCAACAAATCATGTTGTGTAATAAAAGTATCTCAAAAGTTGCATTTTTTCATTACATAAAAGCATTATGAGCTCTAAAGAAACCACACTCACAAGAAGCAAGTCTCTTAAAGAGTTGCAACGATGAGAGAAAAGTCAATGCTATTCTAGCTTTTACTTTTCTTCTTAGTGCTTTTAACAGCCTTAAACAGTTCCAAGTTAGGAAAAATTATAACTTCCACATTCTAATTCAACACTAGAAAGCCGTTTTGCCAATGAAACAGTATTCACTAAGGAACAGACATAGACAGTTGTGCCACAAAACACCACACCACAAGCATAAACAAGTATGCAGCAAAGTTTAAGTACTGGTCTGGCAAATTGCTTCTCTACCCTGAAACACGGCATTCATAATCAATGGGATATTTACAAAGTGTATTGAACATGTAAGACCAGGATTCCAATTTCCAGATGTCCAAACAGTTAAGATAAAAAAAGCACACAAAATTTATCACAATCAGAAACAAAAGTTTTGTATTACTACCTCCAATCCCTGCTAATGTTGTTTAATCTAACCTTTAATATTATACTGAATGGTTATGCTAAAATAGTAACAAATTCCAGCATAACTGTTCCTTGCTCTTAAGAACCAAGATACACATAAGAAATGTATGCTAAACCCCACAAATTTATTTTATACACTCACTCAGTGCAGACAATGTGACAGTGCTACTCTGCACTTAAACTATAATATGAAATTTCATAAACTGCAAATTTTATGTACACGTTAATGTCAGAGTTCAGGTTCTCAGCTTTCAATTTAATTCTCAGCATTCTAGTAAATCTTTGTTTCATAAACCATTTTTTTAACAGTAAAAGTTAGAGAAGAAACTGAACCTACTGCATATTCACCACAATAAATGCATGCTGCTGGTAAGCAACTACTTTATTCCAGTAAGCAACTTAAGGGGATGGCAGGAGGGGAAAACTATAAAACAAAATCAGCTGTGAACTCATTAGCCAAGCACATTATGTAAGACCTCATTAGCCACCATCCCACAGAATGTGAATAGACCCTGCAGACACTGATGAAAAGGAAGTGATCAGTGATACAGATGCTGAATAATCATATAGCACCACAGCACACTATCAACATAGCAGTTAAAGTTCTGGAATGCAATTGGGCAAGATCTCCACTAATGTACACTGCAGAAAGCTCATGGTCGGGCTTCCCAAACACAAAGCCAACCTCGCCTAGTACCTTAAGTATGAACAGGAGTTTGACTACAAACACATACAACAGGTTAAGAGATGGGGCATGTGTTACACAAAACTGAAATCCAAAACAGTTCAGCCTCTTCCCTAAATATATTTTATGTTACTAACATTCAATACTTCTGTAATGTGAAAAAAATCTGAACAGAATTTTATTTTTGGCTATTAAACTCAGGCTTCATCTTGATTTTAGCGTGTTTCTTTGGTTTATAAAACATTTAACCACTTCACAATTTTTGTATTAAGTTCAGGAGAAAAAACAAAGGGCTGTTATTATACTAAGTGTAATAAGCTTTGGTAGCTCCAGCTGACTTCAGGGGATTTTTCTCCTTTTCCATCAGCTTTGCCAAATGAAAGACAAGAAGCACCTATATGTACAAACCTTTATTGGCAGCCTGGAACTCAAGTGATCATTAGCTACTACAGCCTCACTTACAAGGAAGGATTGTCAATCAGGTGAGCAAAACTTTCCTAGATAAAGATGTTATAATGTTTTGAGGAATTTTTCAAGATGTTCCAGTGTTTTAAGCCAGTGAAGCTTTTGGCTGAGCTATTTTGAAACAATCACACAGCTTACAAAGTCAAAAACATTCTCAGCTTTCTCCTCCTCTTTCTTCACCTTCTCATTAATTAGCTCACATCTGAATATTACAACTATCAGTTTAATACTGCAGTAAATGAAGAGGTTATTTCCATTAGAAGTTTCATATTGCTGTTCTTAGCTACCTGAAAGATATAACTGTTAAAAGAGAATTTGTATATTTAATGCCTAGTTCAAATTCCAGCATTTCAGTTTCTACTGAAACTACAAATAAGCCCAGCTATTTTTAACAAAATAATTTTTTTCAGCCTCATGCTCCTCCTCCCCCTCCAAGAAAAAGAGAATGAACAGAACAGTTTGGTTCAAGTCCTGCACAGACTATTTCCCTTTTTTATTCTAAAGCAAGATAGTTTCTCAGTCATTCAGATCAACACTGTTTTGTGTTTTGTACAAAATGCCATTTACAAAATAATAATACAACACAGCTATGACATAAATCACGTATCAACAAAGGTATTTTTTTCACTATTAGTCCAAAGTTGAACAAGAGTAAAAAGAATACTTTACATGAACTTAAACACATGATTCCTGAGAAAATATCTGAAAAAAAAACACCAATATCTCACTTCCAAAAAAGTTATGAAAATTTCTACAGGGTTCATGCGAGAAGAGTCTCAGAGATGGTCACATGATAATGATCAGAATTAACAGAAATTAATTTTTCAATAGTGCAAATCTAATTAATATAACTCCCTTACACTAGTCTCCAGAAGATACATCTTACACCCTAGGCACACATCCATTCAGTTAAAGGGACAACAGTACCTACTAGGGAAAAGAGAAAACAGGCATGCTCTACAGATTATATCAACAATAGAAACCACAAACCTTTAAGTGATAATTTAGTTAAGATTTTATCAAGCAAGCGTCACAAAATTACAAGTCTAACCTCATGTTCTGGAGAATTAAGACACAGAGAAGTATTATTCATCAGCATTTGTAAATATCTGAAGACATTTATGTAGATAATAAACAAACTTTGAAAGCTTCTTTTTTCCCACCACTATGCACTATTAGGCAACTACTGTCTTTCATGTAGAAAAGTATGCAGTTCTCCTGTTAAATGATCATTCCAGTTTATATGCCACAATCTTTTGCTTTGAAATCCATTTTGACACCTTCAGTAGGAAATGTTTATAGCAGCCTTTAATACCTGAAGTCACATTGGTAGCACTTCCTGCTAAGGAACTCACAGTTTAAGGACATCAAAAGACACAAGTAAACTACTTGTCCTAAGAGCAGAGGAAGAAAGATAAAGGAGGTTTATCAGATTAAGAACATTCCACCTAATTGCGTAAGATCCCACATTAAGAAACCACCTCTTTCAAGAGCACAAAACATTTGCCATAGATTGATGATGACTCGATACCATTGTGAAGATGATCAGTTTATTGTCACAAGTGTTTACATGTAGATATTTGTCACAGTAAGCATCGAGTTACGCCACTTTGCCATACTGTGTGCAATAGAAGTTCAATATTGAACAATCTACACTGCATCTGATAGTGTGACTCATAAATGTCCTCCAGTCACACTGGTTTTCAGGGTGGGAGGCATGGAGCAGGTTGCCAATGACTGCAAGAGCAGCTAGAAAGTAGTGATTAGCACACACATGCACACAGTCTCAGTTTAAATGATTTTCCAGCATCCCTCTTCTGAAAAATAGTGCAATTACACAAAAATTGTTAACCAGCTCGAAAAAAAAAATCAAAAACCAAACCCTTCAGTTTGTTGTATCAGTGCAAGTGTCAAATGGTATCAGAAGTGATAAAGCTCTGACTCACGTTTACAGAGAAAAAAAGCTGCAATGCTTCAGCCCTTCTGGCATGCCACCATCTGCTCCAACCTTCTTCCAGAACCACTCACCCTGCAACTGAGTTGATAGAAGAAAACATGACTGTGCCTGAGTCAATTCAGTTCAGCTGGCATCTTCACTTAAACCCACCTTTTATGGGAAGTTTAATTTGCCTGCTTGACATGAAGCAGCTCAGGTGCAGACATGTTCTCTCCTGCTACCTGCACCATGAGGTCCAAGAAAGAAGGGAGCTGGCACAGAGAAGCAGCCTTAACTCACAGTAGTCATGCAGCCAAACTCATCTACCACTGCTCTGGAACCTGTGAAGCTTGTGTATTCATCTAAGATTTGCCATTTAACGACAAGATGTTTGTTATACATATCTTGCTGTGACAAATATGCCATTCAGCTTCCATTTTGCTTTCCGGTAGCCTACAAAAATAGTACTCCAAATGACCATGTGCACCCATAAAGGGCTCTTTTCTCTTTTGACTATGCATACCTGGCTACATAAAAGCAGTGAGTATGAAATGCCTTAGTTTTGCATCTCTTTATTGCACCAATAAAAGACTTAATATATTATGTAAATATAGTGGTTGAACTGGCCAAGTACAGCAGTGAGATCTGCCCTTCAGTTATGGATGTTGTCTTTGCTCTGGGGAAAGGAATTTGTTTTCCAGGTTTTTCATGCAGCTACTTTTATATGAGCACTGACTAGTTTAAAAAAATATGTATGTCTGTGTAATGGGGCAAGGAAAAAGAAAAAAGGGAAGTGCAACACAAAGCCAAATTTGCAAGAAAAAAAAAAGGCTAAATATCATAGGGTTACAGTTAAGAAATATATTTCCAAAATAAAATAACATACCCAAATTTTAAAGACAAATTAAGTAATTTGTGGTGCCTCATCTTGAGCATTTTGAAATAGGCATTCTTAAGAATACCTCAAGCACAGCATCCCTCTTGAGACCCAGAAGTTCTTGCAATATTCATGTTACATTTAATAGACAAGTTACAGAAATAAACCTGTTTCTGTTTATTATTTGCATTCTCTACCTTTAGAAGGGCAGGGAGGCAGGAATTATAAATATTTTACTTGCTTGAAAGCTCCTAGTTTATTGTTGTTTTTCTTTTAAGCAAATTTTGGCTTACCTCGTTGAGAATGAAAAAGAACAGTGAAATGACAAAAGGGAGAAATGGTGATGTATTTGGAGTATATCAGAGACGGAAGTCAACAGAGAGAAAGGAATAAAAGCAACCAACAGTAGGTACTGGAAAAAGTAGGTAGGAAAAAGCACAGAAGCATAAATATGAAAGATTGCAAAGGCATGGTTTAATGTCAAAAGCTATACAGGTCAAGATGTGTGACATATGTTTGCTTTTGGAGAGCTAGGATTTGTTGATTCAGAGAAATGTATTTCTCCCCTTGACAGGATTCCACAGCACGTGATGAATGAATTCAACAGTAAAATAAAAGGCGGGGGGGGGGGGGGGG
>JASSUY010004072.1:1392-21658 GCA_032466535.1 Forpus xanthops
AGGTTGGCATCAGCCTACCTCACAAGCATGTCAAGGTCCCTCTGGATGGCATTCCTTCCCTCCAACATATCAACCGAGCGACAGAGCTTGGTGTCATCAGCAAACTTGCTGAGGGCACACTCAATCCCACTGTCCGTGTCACCGACAAAGATGTTGAACTAGACCGATCCCAACACCGATCCCTGAGGAAAACCACTCATTACTGGTTTCCAGCTGGACATTGAGCCATTGACCACAACTCTTTGCATGCAGCCATCCAGCCAGGTTTTTATGCACCTAGTGGTCCACCTATCAAATTGATGACTCTCCAACTTAGAGGCAAGGATGTCATGTGTCAAACACTTTTCACAAGTCCAGGTAGATGATATTGACTGCTCTGCCCCTGTCCATCAGTTCTGTAGCCCCATCATAGAAGGCCACCAGATTGTTCAGGCAGGATTTCCTCCTAGTGAAGCCATGCTGGCTGTCACCAAGCACCTTGTTGTTTTTCATGTGCCTCAGCATGCCTTCCAGGAGAATCTGCTCCAAGATTTTGCCAGGCACAGAGGTGAGGCTGACTGCTCTGTAGCTCCCCGGCTCATCTATTTTCCTTTTCTTGAAAATGAGGGTTATAATTCCCTTTTTCTAGTAATCAGGAGCTTCACCTGACTGCCATGATTTTTCAAATATGATGGACAGTGGTTTAGCAATTTCATTTGCCAGCTCCTTCAGGACATGTGGACGGATTTCATCAGGTCCCATGTACTTGTGCACTTTCAGGTCCCTCAGATGGTCTTGAACCAGATCCTCTCCTACAGTGGGCCCAGGGTCTTCATTCTCACTGTCCTTTTGTCTGCCTTCCAAGATTTGGGTGATGTGGTCAGAGTATTTGCTGATGAAGACTGAGGAAAAAAAGTCCTTAAGAACCTCTGCCTTCTCCAAATCCAGGGTAGCCAGTTCACCTGATAGCTTCCTAAGAGGGCCGACGTTGTCCCTAGCCTGTCTTTTATTTGCAATGTACAGAATCCCTTTCTGTTTTCTTTAACATCCCTAGCCAAATTTAATTCTAATTGGGCCTTAGCTTTTCTAACCTGATCCTTAGCTTCCCAGACAACATCCCTGTATTCTTCCCAGGCCATCTGTCCTTGCTTCCACCTTTTATAAGCCTCTTTTTTTCCTTCGAATTTTCCTCAGCATCTCCTTATTCATCCAAAGAAGTCTCCTGGATCTCATGTAGCACTTTCTTCTAAAATGCCTAAATGCTGTGATAATTTCAACTACTTTTTAAGACATTTGCAAAAATTTAATAGTAGCTGCTTTTTGCCATCCAGAAAGTGAATTCAGGTTCTCTAGGACAGATTATGCTGGAAGAAGTGAATTTGTCATCATTATCAAAATTATCAGTTACATATAGTTAACAATTTCAACTCAGAGAAGTGATTTCTATGTTTTAGCACTGAAGTTCCTCATGCTTTCCAAATAGTTAAGGCCATCACATAATTGATATTGGCCTCAGAGATTTTACAAGGATGAAAACTGGTATTTAGTTTGGTTAGCTTTTTCATAAAGGATAGTAGTCCTTGCTGTGGGTATCTAAGTCTGTATTTATTTGAGGAAAAAGATGCTTGAAAAAGTATATCTGATTTCAGCTCTGTGATGTCTCAAACACAGAATAATGAATCACCAGGGTGGAAGAATTGCTTGCTGGTTTTCCCCTCAATAGTCCCAGCATGGTATCAGGCTGGAACCTGCAAATTTATAGCTTCAAACAAGCTCTGGGTATGTAGATGCCCTGTGGATTCTCCATTCCTTTGCTGGTCAGACAACAGGCCTGGTGTGCCATATGAGGGCTGCTGTTACTACAGGAGACGAATTCTGAGCTGGTTTTGTGCCCTATTCCTTGGTTCATCTATACAACTTCAGGCCTCTTTCCTGGCTGGGAATTCCATCATTGTGAGACTTCAGACACTTGGTCCCTAATGGTAAACATGAAAATGCTGATGAGGTCAAAGACAGTAATAAAATTATCCTGGCAATAGTGAAACCAGTGTCTGAAGGACAAAGGCTGATATGCCTATGAAAGGATATGGGTAGGTAGGTACTGAGCTCATGATCTGTCAGACTGACCTGAATTGCTTCACTGTCTCACTCCCTTCCTGGTTGGTATCCATCTGTCGTCTCTTGTCTTAGTGTAGTAAATCAGGCTCGTAATTGCATCCCATCATCAAAGGGAAATAAAAAGGCTTTTAAAACAAATGAGTGCTGGAATTTAACCCCATTCATAAAACACTACAGCCTTCTTACTATCCTTAGCTGTGGTCCCTAGACCCACTTCTGGCTTTGCTGCTCTGCCAGACAGGTACACCTCCCTGCATCTCTCACTTCACTTGTCCAGGCTCCTACCACTGATCGTGTCCTCCTAGCCTGCATGTCTCATGTCTCTGGCTGTGCAATACCTTGAGGACTCCTGAGCAGAGCTGGAGCTCAAGGGTCTGTGATGAAATTTTTCTTCATGGAGGTCACCTCGAGCTGTCAATGTGCTCCTGCTTAAGGGAAGATGGCAGACAAGGGCTTCCTTTTGCCAGTCAGTGACTGGGCATCCACTGTTTTCCTGCCCTTCCCTCTGTTGGTAGGCTTCTCTTCATTCAGCCCCATGACATCCCACAACCTGTGCAACAGTCTCCCTGCTGGAAGAGGGCCACTAGTCTCAGTTGCCTTCTGAGACTAGTGGCTCTCTTGAAGTCAGTGTCCTTGTCACTTACAGGTTTCTTGGGGGAAAGGAAACTAAAATTGGTCACCTTTACACATCTAGGCTTGCTGGAGTTCAACTGTCCTGTCAGCATCTTCTTCAATGACTCTCTGGGATGGCTTTCACAGTGCTGAGAAAGAAGTACACAGAGAGGAGTGGCCAGTTGCCCATCTGCCAAGCTGTCTTGAGGACTTTGGTAACTGCTTTTCCCCAAGGTACCATGCTTTCACAGAGGAGAGGACTGGGTAACTTGTTTGTACTGTGGGGGCTTGAAGAGTCGCATTATGCAACAGAGGCTCTTAAGTCTTGGAGAGGGCATGAGAGGATGGAGATACTGGCTCTGTGAAATGGTGGTGGGTTGAGAGGTTCCCTGGTGCTGGAGTCATTTGAATTACATATCTTCCAGGGGTCTTAGTAGGATCTGAAACTCTTGAGATCCCTTATTTCTCATTGCTTCCAGCTGGGAGTCATCAGCATGGACTCTTTGGTCCAGTCAAGCCTAGTGGCGGTGGAATTTGGCCTCAGAAGTGCTGCTGGGGGCTGTGTTGTGGCAGGGTAGATCTGTTCTCAGGCACAGTTCCCTGAAGGCCTTAAGCTTGTACTTAGCTCTGTCATTTCACTGAAGGATACTCTAGACCCTGATTTATGAAAGCCCTTAAAGCTGTGTTTGAGCACTCTGAAGTAGACTTCTCTACCCTACAGAATTATTGTGAGGGGAAAATAATAATTCAGGGTATATTTAATCCTGCGGGGAAATGAAGAGGGCATGGAATGGGGCAGCAAAATTAGGTGCAGAGAGTATTTCTGAGATGCTTAGATACTGGAGGTGCTTCTGTAAATAAAGTCTGGAGTAATGGTTTGATTTTGTTGTGGATTATTTTGTGGCTTTCAATGCTAATTGGTATGGAGCATTATGTCTGCATTGAAAAATACAGCTGTTTAATATAGAAGATGGAGAATGTCTCCATTTGTAAAACGCCCGAAAAGATTGAGTGTGCAGCAGGTGAGGGATGAGTGGCAACTAACGCCATGGCTTGGAGCAGTAGGCACTGAAATGCTCATACTATTTTTGCAACCAGAATTCTCCCCAGAATAGAGAAGGGCTGGAGCAAATGGCTTATGCATAGGGTAATATAGGAAGTGGTTAACTCTAATGTAGATAGAGTTAGGACTAAAACTGGGCTAGACAATGGCTGCACTTCTGCAAGGAGTCTGGTAGGGCAAGGGTGAATGTCTCACACACAGTTCCAAAACTGTTAGGACCTCTGGGCCCAGACTTATTTCCAAGCAACTGAGCTATCCCGGAACTTAGACGGACCCCATGTCACACCTTATCCTGGCCCTCTCCTTTCCAAATAGCTTTCAATCTTGCACTGATGATATCAGACATTCATCTTGCTCTTCAGGATCCACAGATATGCCAGGACTGTCAGGTCCTGAGCCCTCTGTATGTGGATGTTGGGAATAAAATGAGAGAATAGCTTGATGGAGTACTTTAAGGAAATATTTAGGCACTGACATCAACAGAGGTGAATGTGCACTAGCTTACGTTAAACATTAGTTAGAACAAAGCAACATCAGTGTATCTTGGGGAAAAGAAACGTAGAGCTGAAAAGGCAAGATAACCCTAAAGTAACAGGTAAACACCTTATCAGATTCTGGTTCTGTATGGTTATAATCAACCTCATTAATACATCTTTATTTTGAATTAGCCTATCATTTGCAGAAACAATTATAACTTCAGAAACTGAGGTGGGGGTGGGATAAAGAATTAAATTAAGCTCAAGGATGCACAAATTGTTTAAAAATATCACGTACAGGTTATTTTATCTCATTTGGCCTATTCTTCCTTCTATCCCTCTGACAACTACTGAGCTGACAACTAGATTGTTCATTAAAGAAAGCTAAAGACGCAGCAAGTGCTGTGGACAAGATACACAGCATGTTGTTTGTTGGCAGATCCCAGGCAAGCCCGTGGTTTGGGATACATACACACAGGTGGGCTGGCTACAGTGGGATGTTGCATAGGGAATTAGGCTGCCCAGAGTGGCAGAACGGCAAGAGCTGTCACTGCAAGAGGACAGTGGTATCAGCCACTTGGGCCATAAGCACTGGCAGTCCCTCCCTCCCTGCTCTGCAGGGTATATCTGCCAGGAGCATGTCTGAAGGTATTTGGCTCTTCTGTCTCTGTACCAGCTATTGCTGCACTGCCCCAACACAATGGCAGATTACACACAGTCAGCGTCTCAGGTCTGGTGTTTTCACTGTTGTCATGAGTGTCTGATTTCCTGCCAGAGAAGAGAGGGTTTCTGTTTAAAATACACCATTTCCTGGGTCTTGTCATAGCTGATAATCCAGACTTTGTGTCCTGGGTGTCAACACTAAGCACTGCCTGTGCTTCTGGGCACTTCTTGAACCAGGTCTGAACCTGTCTTCACAGGTACACACATGCATGCTTGTACTTATGCAACTCCCAATAACAGGAAAGAACACTCAGTATCAACACATACACAGAACCATATGGATGCATGCCCATTAATCAAAACCGGCCCATGTACTGAATCTCTTTGTTAGCACCTAAATCCTAGCCAATCTGCCCGTACTTATAAGACGCAGGACTGGATCACTTCCATTGTCTGTCATTTAAATGCTGAAAATTATTTCACTGGCCTCCGGCCCTTGCTTCCATATTCTTTGAGAAATAACGCTGACATTTTGTTTGAATGCACATGTGTGTATATTTATGTTTTGTGCAGTATATTACATATAAACTATAGCTGATGCTTACTCCTTTGCGGATGGTTAGCTCAAAGCACACAAATAAGTTGTCAGATCCTGCTTAAATGGACAGAAACACAGTGAATTCCACAGGAGGAAATTTCTTATAAATGTACTTCACACATTGGAGAACCGTCTTCTGATGACAAAGAGGCTTAATTTGAGGGACAAAATAGAGTATCCAAGAAATGCACAATTATGTTTTGCGTGAACCTGAATGAATTGCTTTGGCATCCCAAATAATTTGCCAATCTTTAAGTACAAGGACACATGGTGTTTCAACACAGGAAAATGCTTCACTGAGCAGGCACAGTGGGAGCAGCTTTTAGGGGAGGTCAGAGCTCAGTAGCAATAAGGACTTCAGAGGATGAAGCCTCTGCCTTAGTCACTGCAGATTTTGGAAAATTTGAAGAGAATGAGATGGAGTTCCCCAGTGTGGACATAGAAGCATCTTTATGTTAATGCTCTTAAGTGCTGTCAGGACAATTCAGAGGGAGTGCCTGCCTCTGACACAGCTTTCTGTGTGATGATACGGGGCACAATCAAGTTGCTATGGCCATTTACTGAGACTAAGTTTGTGTGTGCCACTTTACCCTCTCATCATATGAGAAAAGTATCTTATGTGGCTGCACATAATGATATCTTCAGACCTCTCTCTCCAGTGCTTGAAGCCTGGTCCTATGAGTAGGTCCCTGTCCAGTGCTCTGTGGGCAGAAGACACAGCTTGGTCTCATGTCATAAACACATATATCTTCTGCTCATGATTTGGGGATGCAAAATTCTGTCCTGGCAGCCGGGGCTCCAGTAGCCTCTGTGGTGAGAGGCACCCAATCTTCAAACAGACCAAACTCCAGCTTTTCTCCTAGAGATTTTTTTCCAATAGTTTTGGTCTGTCTCTGCCAAAAGAGTCTTTCTTTGGAGAGGACAGGGAATTGTAGTTACCAAGAGTGGAGTGAGCAAGCCAAGTCTGGCAAAATCTTTGATGGCAAAGCAGAGAGTCCCAGAGGACACCAAAAGGGTAGACTGGCAGAGAAAGCTTACTTGCAAGCATTTTAAGTCATTCAATTGAATCCATGCTCTGCACCAATGTTGCAGACCATAATTTTCCCAAGGACTTGGCATTTTAAAACATGTTATATGTATTTAATCTGTCTTCCCTCTAAAACACCATCGACAAGATTTGCTAATGATCTACTGTGCTCTTACTGGGGGGGTGGGGAAGCAAATCATTAAGTCTCGAATACAGCTTGCCACCTGGATGGGCTCAATGCACAAGAAGGCGTAAAGTTGGGATGCAAATGTGCAGCACTTGGTTCTCTGCCAAGACAGAGCTTGTGCTCAATTGTTTAAAAGCAGATTTAGGCAGACATGACTTATTGCAGGGGAGGAAAGGGGCTGATGGGAGCCCTTGGAGGGTCTGCTTTGCAGAAATCACCACTGAAGCTGAAATCCAAGGGAGCTGTGCTTTGAGTTCATGGAGATTGCTATACATGGGCTGTTGCTGTCTTGATAGTGGCATTTTAGCTTAATTGATTCTTGTAGGCATTTATCTTTGTGCTCTTATGTTTCCTGTCCAGAGGGTTCACACTGATGGGAAGATTTTTGGTGCTTCCCAGATCAGGAATCCTGACTGGTTGGTTAGGGAGAACTTTCATTCAACTTCTGTGTGCAAGCAAGATGAATACAGCTAGCTATATTAAAAACATTGCAGTGGGTTGTAGAAACCCACTCTTCTCTCTTTGCCTTTACCATGGATTCTAAACATGGTGCTGAGCAAATCACATACACTCAACTTTTCAGTGATGGCTACAGCTCTTTCCTTTTGTATGTAGAGGTAGTCAGCCACTATGGTTCCCAAAATTAATGGTCAGCTTTGCAGATTTTTAGCTGTGATTGGCCTATGAATCAATTCCCCTGTCTCCAAAATGCCTGTGATAATGGTTTGGTTTTGTAAAGGTGACTGGAAGACAAAAGTCCTTTTCAGTTTGGGAGCTGCTTAGTGGTGATAATAACAAGGCAAATCGAAAAGCCCAGGAGGAAAGCAGAATTCTCTGTGCTGTGCAGTGTGATGCTGGCATGCAGATAAATACAGCAGAATGAATAAAGAAGATAGCCTCATCTGTGGAACACTTCATTGTGCTGAATGAGGCAGCGGGTCCAGTAGAAAGGGAAAGAATATAGGATCAGTTAATTAAAGCTGTACCTCTATTATTTCTGTTTCTAGAGTTTGGTCCTTCTCTACAATCCATTTGGTATCAAATCAAGGGAGGGTGGGAATAAAATGTTTATTTTTAGAGACTCTTGTGGGGTTGAAACTTGTATTTTATATCAAAAGCCATTTCCTGTCCATGTTTAAAGTTCTTATCATGCTATTCTCCAGCAGTTGCTAGTGGAAACTGTTGATGTGCTGGTACACTTCGATTATCCATCATTCTGCTCTACAGTTTGGGAACTGGAAGGCATGCAGGTGGCTTCATTTTAATATCTATTTAAAGTGTAAATGGCTGTCTGCAGTGGCCTTTGAAAAGGCAAGGGCTGTTGGAAGCTTTCAACACTAGTGGGGACTAAGAGTACACATGTGATGAGTGGCAAATGTGATGCAAGATAATTGCTAATGGCTTTGAGGATTAAAGCTGAGAGGTTTGCCCTTTTTGAGTACCTATAAGAGCTCTGGAAGATGACAGCATTGGGAAGCAAGAGGAAAGCAGTCCCCTAGGAAGCAGTGATGGCGGGTGACATGGCATGTGTTAGCCAGCCCAGCCCTGGAAGGGTTGAAGATCAGATAGAGAAAAAGGTGCTTTTGTTTAAAAAATGACAAGTGGTGCCTGCACTGTGCCTGTCAATCTGCTGTCCTGAAGGGGCAATGCAGATGGTAGCATTGTTTTGCACAATGTGAACAGTCATATGCAGGGTTTTGGTAGAGCCAGAAGACAGAGAAAGTATTATTTCTCTCTCTTATGCTAGAAATCCGTCCTCCCAGGTCTGCTGGAGGTGACTTTGCAACCGTGCTCTCAACCTTTGTAAAAGAGGTTATGTGAAACTATGGAAGTTGAGATGAATCCATGCATATGAAGGATGCTGTTTACAAATAGAGCAATTCCAGACAGTTAAAGAGAAGCAAGAGCTCAAGGTCTATGGCATCCCATCCATTGTAGTTTCTCATAAAGAGAGCACTGTGATGAAAGAAGAGCCTCATTTTGCTTTTAGCACATGAAGATCGGTGATTTGGGGAAAAGAGTAAGATTACATACAGCACAATGATGTGGATTTGCTCTCTTAGCTCCACCCAGCATGACATATGAGTGGACTCTGCAGTTTTCCACCTAGATTGCATCTAGATCTGACGCTACTATGGCATAAAAGCTTTGTTGATACTTGGAGACATGAAAACCAGCTAGAATGGTGAGAAAGTTAGGAATGGACTAACTCTTGATTGTGGCTTCTCTGAGCAAGTAGTGCTTTTATCTATAGCATATGTGTTAGCCTAAGTGGAATTGATTTTACTCTGGGTAATAAAGGACCCCTGCATGACTCCCAGCTTGATGCTCTGCCAAATTTTCCTTCGATCTCCACAGTAGGGAGAGAGTAGAAGTCATCTAGAGAAAGATGAAAGGAAACAGTCATAGTAGAAAGCATCTGTTTTTCATTAATCATTGCCTGAGAAGCACATAGTCTGCTTTTTCCCTGCAGTGGAAAAATAATATGGGACACAGAGACTCAGCATGGGAGAAGTGCAGCATAGGTGCTTAAGTATGTGTCAAAGCCATAGCCATCTGAACTGAATGTTCATGAGGGCCAGCATGCAGTAACAGCTCTGCTGGCACTACAGGTCAGCCCAAACTTGCTCCTTGTGGTACACTGGTTCTGCTTCTAATCACACAGGAACTGGGTATGACCATGCGTGATTCTTCACAATGTTTGCTTGAGGGTTTGTGAATCCTGACCTTAATGATCTTGGTTGCTACTTACATTGTGAAAGGAACATGGAAAGGTTTTCCTTGGAGGCATGTCTCCTTCCACCACTCATTGCTGCTCATTAGTGGTAGGCATGGATGGAGTAGGAGGCTGCCCAGAAGAGCAGCTGGGGAGGCAGTGAGCAACGAGCTGTCTGACTTCTTTACCTGTGCTGCATGAAGCAAGCATGGCCCAAATAGCTGATTCCCCATACTGTCTGGGGATAGGATATCCCCTCCTTGCCCTCAGAGCTCTCTGCTGCTGGGGGAGGCACAGTTGAAGGCTTTGTGGTAGGTGGGTCAGTCCTGCCTCCAGATCTCCTCTGAACTGGCTGGTATGTCCACAACCTTTCCCTTTCCCTTAACCCAAGTGCAGTGCATCACAGAAAGAGCCTGGCAGGTCCCCTCTAATTTCCCACTTCTGCAGCAGCAGCAGCCTGGAAGGTAGTGCTCTGTGCGCCAAGGGAGCAAATGGCTAGAGGGGAAGGGAGGTCTCCCCTCCCACACCTGAAAGGTTTGGCTAAGGGGAAAGGAGGCACTGGTCCAAAGCACAAGAGAAACTTCCAGAACTCCCCAAAGCCATGGCCTTTTTCTGGACCTCTCTCACCTCTGCCAGAGCTTTGATGGCTGGATTGAAAAAATGCCCTGAATTTGAAGGGGAAAACTTGCCTCCTATGCTCAGCTTCATTTATCTTCTGTTCTTTGGGCTCTACCACACCTTGTGATTACCTTTTCCTCAGGAAGAAGGCAGTTGTGCCTCTATGGGCATGCAGTTATATGTCACGGTGCACTGCAAGTACAAACTTTGCCTTTATTACAGCAAAGTCATTGCAAATCTTGTGGTAGCACATGGCAAAAAAAAAAACATGACTTCTCAGATCTCTTTGTCTCCCTGATGTGGGATTTCAAGGTCGCTACTGGGTGCCTGCGTTCAGTTTGTCTGGCTTGGGTGTTTGAAATGAGATGCTTAAACTGACAGACCTTTCTAAGCCTCTGCAGCTTCTACAGATTTCACTGGCAACTTATCAGTATTAAAACCACACCCCTGAAAGCTGGTTAAATTAATAAAGATCTAGCTGCTGGCCTGCTGCAATCAACTTTTAGGGACCTAGGGATTGCTCTTTTGGAACCTGAGAAAGACCTTGTTTTGTTAAGATCTACTGGAAATGAAGGGGAATTAGCAGGAAAGGGTCCCCACTGAAGAAGGAACCATGGAGGTCCTAAAGGACTGTAGTTTTTACATCTTCAGACCACCCCAGCATCTCCTCCATTCCCTGCTTCCAGCCTTCTTGACCCAGCTTAATGAAATTTCTCTGCCTCAGTTTCTCTGACAGTACACAGAAGAGATAATGTCATTAACTGCAGGAGTGAGGGGCAAATTCCTTTATCTCCTTGAGTCCAAAGCAGTTTTCAGCAGCCGAAGGGAAATGAGCAATGGTCTTCTGTTCAGGACTGATGGTTTGAAAGTTGCTACCCATTCCCCTGTAGAGTTTCTTCTTCTACTGCCATTTGCCCTGTAGATTGCTTGTGGGTGACAAACACAGTCCTTACCTCTTACATAGGACAAGATGCCTGTAACATGCCTTTTTCTTCTTCCACATGACATGCCACAGGCCAGCAAGAAGCCCACCTGAGGGCTGTCGTGCAAGGCTGGGACACACTCCTATTTCTGAATTATACTATGCTAAAGAAGCACTGTCCCTGGCTGGGGGTGCCCACCCCTTGAATCATAGGATCTTACAGTACATTCAGCAGAGGCATTCGATGGGCTTGCACTGACCTCTAGTGATAATGCAGGGGACCGGGGTCTTCAGCCATCAAGGGGCTTGGAGTGCACCCGTGGATACTCGAGCATTGTGTGGTTTACAATGGTCCATCCCATTTTCTGACAGGATTGCGCACATGAGCCTCTGGTACTGCCTTGGCAAAGCAAGCCTGCTGTCTGATTAGGGTCTGTCTGCTTGGCTGATGACTGCAGTGGGTCTCAGGTGTCCCAAACCCTATATACCTCCCCACTAAGCTACTCTTCCTCACCCCAAACCATCCGCACTACAATGGTCTTCAGGTCTTCCTCAGTGTTATTCTTCTTGTCCATCCCATTCCACCTCCTTTCCATAAATCTGATCCCCCAGTTCTTTCTGCTGCCCTGTTCCAGCAGCCATCTGACAGATTCCAGCACTGCCAGTCTGCTCTCCCGGCTAAGTAGTGCTCATGGTCCTGGCTTTCAGGATTGGAAGTGTACTTCACTCTTGTGCCTCACCTCTGCCTCCCCTTCCCCACACCTTGGATCTCTTTCAGAGTCTACAAGCCTTTTCCAGAGCTGGGATGCAAATTGCAGGGGTTCTGGCTTCTTTGCCACAAAGCTGCCTACTGTGCTGTGTGGTTGATCATCTTATACATGATGAACATCAAGCATTTTCTGTTTCAGAATGCTGCGTGGAAACAGAACTGCCTAAAAAAAAAAAAAATTCAAGCTGTGTTGAGGCTTTCTTCTATCTTTTACCTCCCTGAGTCTGTAACAGAAACAGTGAAAGGTTTGGATCCAATTCTGGGAACTGCGAACCATGTTCTCAAAACACTGAGCAGCCTCAGCTTTTTGAGACATCAATAGGACTCATGGGCAGTCAGCAGCTTCCAGGGAGCCCTGCATTGCTCAGGAGCATGGCAGGAGATCTGCCATGGCTGCAGTGTGAGGAGCATCTGGAAGCCTCTTTCCCAGCTGTTCCACAATCCCTGCATGCTTGACCCCCCTCTCACAGGCTATGCCTACAGCACCACCTTTTCCTTGCTTGGCTAAGCTGCCTGATATGTGCATACGTGGTTTCTGGTAACAAGACAGTGCCACAGTCAGTTTATATTCCCCTGTCTCTCAGATCCACACATCCCCCTACTCTCCCAAAGCCTGAGGAAGTGCTTTGACTCACTGAATTTCAGCTCAACCCCCTTACCTCTGTGTTATTATCAGAGCAAGGCCCAAAAAGTTCTACAGTTAGCATGTCACCAAAATGAACCTTTTACTCTGGGAGTTGCTTCCAGAGGAAGAAATAATCTATGATGCCCCACAAAATTCAGGAAAAAATAGTCACATCCACCTCTGAATGCCAAAAGCCAGGCTTCTGTCCACCCGAATATTTATCTGGAAGGTGGAGAGAGGCAGCACTCCCAATGTGCCTTTTTTTAGCATCGCTGACTGCATTGTGTTCTCCAGGTCATCTGTATGAGAGTGATCATACTCACAGGGCAGAGTTCCACAGCACTGCCTCTTCCCTGAGACCTTACTGCAGATAGACTTAGCTCTATTGCCCAAATCCTGTCACTGGGATAGCCTAATAGATCAGATGAAACATCTTGGCTTCTCATAAATCTCTGATGAGGAGCATGCCTCCTGTCCTTGCCCCAAAGCATAAGTTGGCTGGAGGTTCCCCTTCCTACTGATTGACCTGGCTAATCTGGTCCACATAAAAAGCCTGAGAGGGGGTGAACTGGAAGAAGACTGTCAGCTATAGCCTTCCATGCTACGCTGAGTAGAAATGCAATCAAGTTTCTTAAAGCACTGTAACAGATGACAAGGTGTATATTTATACCAGATACCCACATACTTTGGGTGAATTGTGCAACATGGGATTTGTCATCATGCATCACATCACTGTGTATCTAATCCAGTACCATATCCCTGGCAGTGCTTGAAGAGCTGAGCTGCCTGCAGTGATGCTCCTTACCAAAAGAGCAATGTGGAAACAGAGGGTCTGAGATTAAAATTCCTCCCCACCTCCTCCAGCAATCACCTGGTACCCTGACTGCAATTATTTGACCAGGCACATGAAAACAACCACTAGATTAGGCAGCCTCCTAAAGACAACTAGTATAACTGTGGCATACACCTCTGGGCTGCCCCCTGGGCTGGGTATGTTTTAAGTGGTATAATATTTCATGCTGATTTCATCTTACTTTCCTCTATTAAATGATTCTTGGGCTAATTGCACCCTGGATGCCAGCAGTGGAGAGTTACTCCAATGCTGGAAGTGACCCATAATCTTTTATACAACTCCTAGCATTATCCTTTATGCCTCCTGTGATCTCTCCATCTCTTGCACAAAATAGGGTGGGACAGGGTGGAAGGGGGTGGAAGGGTTTAATGGTGGTGGTGGTGGTTTGTTTTTATTCTGTCCTCTTTACTGCAAGGGAATCAAACAATTCTCCTGCTCTGGGTGTGATGGTAGGCAGCTGCATTTTATAAATGCAGCAGGTGCTGCTGCCTTTGTGTTTGAAGTGCTGTCATCGCTCCTTGATCAGCCCAGGAGTAAGTTACTTTGCTTGGCTGGTTTTGGCTTCTGCCATTCAAAGAGCAGGGCTCCCCACGAGCTGTCTGCAGCAGCTTTTGCAACACTACCATGAAGGTGTACAAATAATTCTAAACCTGTTAATGTGAGCAGGGACTGCCTCTTCCCAGCCTGCACAGCTTGACTCTCTGGTCAGAGCAAGACTGCCTCCTGCTTTTGCCCCTTGGTTGCCCCTCATTTTTAGTGCTTCCTGCAGCTGATTCACTGTAGTCAAATGCCCTGATTTAGTTGTTTGTCTTAGCATTGTCTGTCTGAATGCAGACCAACCCATGTGGTCCAGGCAAACACCTTGGTGATACTGTTTTGGGACTCAGTTGCGCTGAGGGTTGGCCTAAAGTCATAATACACTCTGCAGCATTTTAGGCATCAGCTTCCACAGAAATGAGATCCTGCCAGAGTGAGAAAGTATATTTGCAGCTCTCCTGGGACTGAAGCAAAGCCTAGCTCTGGGACTGAGTGTTGCCACTGCTCACACTATCTGTTTGAGCTTGCAGAGAACCTGAAACAGGGGCTCTAAGAATTGTTCTACTTCCTCCTTCCCTTCAGAACAGGAAGTCTCATATGCTGACAAGCAAAAGAAATTGGGAGTTCTGCATCATCTTAAAGGGCTGAGCTTTGATTCAGCCAAACCAGCAAATGCTTCTGTTAACAAATATCTGAAACACTAATGAAAAAAACCCAGAGCAAAACAAATTCCTTTTATTTATAATAAAGAGAATCAGATTTTATTTTTGTACCCTCAAAGTTAAAAATATGCATTTCAAAATATTTACAATGACTACATATGAAATAATCTTTGTTAATGAAACAGCAACATACAGTACTGGAATATATTCACCAAATGATAGTCTACATAAGAAGAAAATGTAACAGAGAGAAAAAGACAGAGAGAGGTAAATTGCATCCATGCACAATCTGCACCTGCATGTTTTTTTCGTACTTTCTGCCTTTTAGTTGTGGATGGAGTCACAGGAAGTTTTGACCTCTTGTCTCTTATAAATGCCACTTGTGAATGAGATTCTCCAAACTGACAGAAATCTGTGGGTTACAGCAGTACCAATGCCTTACTTTCCCATGCCAGCCTTTCACATGGGGACCTTTATACAGAGTGGATTCAAAATCTCTCAGCAACCCTGGGAGGTAGGTATAGTTTTAAGCAAGAATTTGGCAGATGGAAAAGAACCTGGTTAAGTAACTGGCCTAAGGCTGTGCAGCAAGGAACAGAACTCACAGGCCCTCTCCTTAGGGGCGTATTTAATCTGCTAACCAGTATCATCTGCCTTTGAGGTGAGCTGCTGTGTCACAAGGTGGGGTTCTCAATTAGTATCATGTACTGGGTGATGATGTGGAAAAAAAATATCCTTGCCTACAGATAAAGACTTGTCTTAGTAAAGATCTGCAATGTTGCAGTTCTACCATGTTCTGGAGCTGACCAGAAGATTTTAGTGCACACACACACACACACAGATGATGCTCTCCCTTGCATTTGCATCATTGAGCAACTGCATCCTCTGTAATTAGGAACCCCTATGTATCTTCACCCTGCACTCTCTTTTTCTCCTTCTCTCTCCATCATCTATGCCTGTATATTTGCCCTTCCTACTTGTATCTGGCTCAACCATGGGAACATCAAACAGCAAACAGAACAGCAAAAAATATTGCTGCCTCATTTCTGCAGATATTTTAACATGAATTTAACTTGATTTTGATTCTGTTGCTTCTCAATTAAATGTCTTTAACTTTCACATATGTGCATATATATATATATAAATGTAACAACAGGCCCATCCCTTTTATTGCAAAGGACAAAAGAAGGGGTCATAAGCCTCACTGCCCAAACCAAAAAGTAAATGAGAAGGGCTCTAGGAAGGGAAAAAGATTTTAGCCCTTGCTTTTGTGGTGCCCTTCAATCACCACAGCTGACCTTGAAGCTTTGTAAAGGTATGACATGACTTTGCAGAACAGAAGAGCTGTCTGGGTCACTTTGAAGGTTTCTGGTGCAACAGCCCCAAGACTGCTAGATCAGTTGGAGCTGTATCTCTCTCTCTTTGGTGAAGGAGTTTCTGAGGATTCTAGCTTTGTTAGTGATTTTTCTGTAGTGGTGGCAGTGGTGATAATGGTGGCTGTTTCTGTCTATTGGCCCAACAGTTCTCTCAGCAGAGCAATTCTTCCCCATTCCCAGTAGCCAACCCTCTCTCCTGGACTCCCATCAGGCTTATTTTTTCCTAAGAACAAGGTAGAGGATGCCGATGATGAAACTGAAGCAAAAGCAGATCCAGGCCAATATGAAGCAGTAGCCATGGTGGGTAGCTGTGAATGAATATATCTGGCCTGTGAACCGAGCTGTGTAAATGGAGACTGCAATCAGAATGCACAGCCCTGTAGGAAAGAAGAAGGAAAAGAGTTGGAAAATGCACAGAAAACAGTATTCCTGCAGGACTTCTGAAGTACTGTTCTCCCCTGAGTTTGTAACGCATGTCTCGTGCCATAGGAGAGAGAGGCTGCTGTCCATCAGGCTTATTTATAGGGAGGATTTCTCTTCCAGATGTGATGACATAAAGACACTCTGGGCTTGGTTAGTAAGTGTCATGGGGAATAAATCTTTATTAGGAGGAAATCAGTAACAAGATCTGAAGACAGTCTGGTCCTATGTGTTGAAACCCATGAGCAGTAGCTTCCTAACTCTTTATTCCTCTGTCCCATAAAAAATAGTTGAATGCTTTTTGTTGTCTTTCAAAGGTATTTTGCAAAACCCACCGGGCTCTTGTAATGAAACCTGGGACATGTTTTCATTTTATACCATTTAGGAAAAAAAAAAAAAAAAAAAAAACAAAAACAACACTTTCCAATTCTTCAATGCTTTGTTTCATCACAAAAATTGGGCCACTGTAAACATTCAGCTGACTGACAACCTCCCCTGATGGCCATGCATGGCAGACTCATGCACCTACTTGAGCCTGCAGATGCCACAGGATGCATGTGAAGCCATCGCAAGGCGTGCATACTTACAGCAAACCAGCATGATGGTTCCAGTGATGTAGAAACGTTTGCCTTTCTCCAGGGTGAACAGTTGAGCAATGAACATAACGAGCGCAATGACAGAGAAGATGATTGAGAGGATCATAAAGGCTTGCACAGTTTTGAGGGAAGCTGTAAACAAACACACAGGGAATAGGTTTGAGAGGGTCAGGACTCAGCCTTGTCATTGTACAACAAGGTCCTGCAATTCACCACCATGATGGAGATGTAGCTTACCTATATCGTCATCTCTGACTGGCAGCTCACCACAGGTCTGGTTGCAGAGTAGCCAGAGTCCAGATGAGGCTGTTTTGTCATAAGTCATCCAAACCTGAAACAGGATGGAAGAGTTGCATCAAGGGGGAGGAGAGCTTCCTTGCCCTTCTGATAGTTATCAGACTAAACCGTAAGGGGAGCAAGAGTAGCCCAACTGCATGACCTGAACGGGTCGGATATGACGCATTCTTCAGAACCAGGAGACATTTGGTCCGAGCAGTACACCCGGAAGCCTGCGCCAGCGGCCGGGGGTGGGAATCCGCTCAGATGAGCCTCTCCTCGCAGTACGAGCTGCAGAGGGCGAGGCGAGACGAACCAGCGCAGAGTTGGTGCGAAGGGGGCCCGAAACCCGCCCCAGCGCTGCACGGCGGCAAGGCGGCCGCGCCGCCCCGCCGAGCCGCCAGAGGTCGCCCTCGCCTCTGCTTTCCCCCGCGGCCATGGCGGTGTGGGGTTTGGTTGTGCTTCTCTCAGGAGCAGCGCAGGGAGCGGCTTCATGCTCAGTCATGGACATAAGCGGGTGTCCCCACCTACAGACCTGAGCACCCAAGAGCTGGCTACTGCTGCTAAAGGCTTGTCTCACTCGGGGTGTCTACTTACATTGGCGATGGTGGAGACAAAAAGCATGATGACAGTGGCGATGTGAACCACGAAGATACCAGCCAGTAGCACCAACATCTTGATTCTTTCTAGGTGGTGTCAGGAATACAGAGAGCTCTGGAGAGAATAAGAACAGAGAAAGGATGTGAAGGAAAGGGATGAATCAAAGAATAACATTACTATAACCTTTATTTACACACTAGAAAACAGGTTGATCTTAAATCCATCCTGGAAGCAAACACCTTTGTCAAAATCTGCAAGCGAGTTGCTCAAGAGGTTAAAGAAAGCCCAGAGGTAAAGAAACCAGTTTGGGAGGAGATGTAGAGCAGGGGTAGTTAGCTTAGGGGCATTTTAAAAATAACCTGAGTATATACACAGGTTGCTTAAATTGGTGTGCGGTTATGCAAAGTAAAAATGATATACTGCAGGCCTACATGCCAGGAAGAGGAGCTTTTGCCCACAGGATTCACAGAGGTCAGGGAAGGTTTTCTCCTCCTCTTTTCCCTTTTCCTCTCATGGTGCAGCCTCCTCCAGTTGGTCTGGGACACTGCTGGGTGGTGTGCAGTGGAGGATTGTATGCTGCTGGGTGCATCACGTGTTGAGCAGCAGTAGAGTGGACTGGGGGTGCCCTTACTCAATGTGAAGAGGTGAATAACCAGAACATAAATGTCACCGAGATGTGCTGGGGCAGAGAAAAATGCTTAGGTTTGCTATGAAAACTGCCTGTTTCCCTTCTAAACCTTGAGGTATGCAGATCTTTTTTATTACTGCAACAAGATTTTCTTGTAAGACAAGTTCCTCTGTGGTTTGTTTTGGGTTTGTTTGTTTGTTTGTTTTTCCCTCTCTATTCTGCAAGCTTTTACTTTTTATGAGGTTCCCTGTCATTGATGAACATGTAATTAGAAAGGGAGAGGAATGTGCTTTGAATAGCTCTTATGACACTGTTCATCAAGGCTGCTGACTTATCCCCTAAAAACACAAAGTACAAATCTAAGTTGTAAGACTGAGTTTACTGAAAGTAAGTATATTTCCCCTCTACCCAGGCATTTATTAGTGATCATGCAGTATAGCCATAGAAATCAGGCAGAAAATTTTACCGGGTCCACTCTGTGGCCAGTGAAAAAGTCTGCTTCCTAGAAAGTTTCAAAGGGCTGTGTTGCTTTCTCGTGGTAGTGCTGGTACTGAAGAACAGCATCAAGGATGTGATTAATGTTGGCTGTCAACTTATTTAGGTCCAGGTGACTCAGGTAAGGTTTGATGCTGTCACCATTTGTACAGGGTGTGGTAACATTGTCACTGAACAACGCAATTATACTTTCTGATGGCTTTCTTACAAACTGTAATGAAAGGCTTTGTGAAGTCTCATAAATGTGGGTTTTTTTTTTTTACTCAATGACTTCACCTTCTCCACTCCTGTCTTTCCTCTCACTGTGAACATGTGTGGGATTGTATTCCTGTAAAGTGCTGCAACTATTCCTTGTACTGTGTTGGATATAGTTTCCCAAACCACAGCAGGCAGGCAGGCTTTTCTGTCAGTGGCTCTTTGTCAAGTTCAGTATTAGCTCATGACCAGGAAGAATTCCTTGAGTTCAGGATCTCAAGGAGCCAACTTTGTTAGGTCAGTTCTCCCACACAAATGAGGCCATTCCTTAGGACAGATTAGATTTGGTGACTGTCTGGTCCTACCTACCCAGCAAGAACTTGTCTGCGGTGAAGTTTCCTTTACCTCTGAGAACTCTCTGGAGTTGTTTAGTCCTGGCTTACTTGTTTACTTTGAGGTGTGTCCTAGCAAACTCCTCAAATTCTAGGGCTTCATTTGCTTGGATGGCCTGGTCCCTGTGTCCTCTCTTGTCACGGTACCTCCCCCAGTAATGAACTTAGTGAAAGTACAGCCTTCTTAAGACTAGTGACAGTCATCTACAAGTTGATCATTGCTGAAATCCAGGTACTCAATACTATATGCAGGCTACTGAACGAACACACCTGACCTGAGAGTTTCAAAATCCTGGATGGCAATTGATATGGATATCACCACTGTACTTTGAGCTTGAGGTGAGAAACTATTGCTGTTGCCACGACTAAGTAAGGTGCCTTGAATAGAGCTTCTGAGTCAGATCTTCCCATACCTTCGACTACTTGTCATCCTTTTTTCTGATTACCTTGATTCTTAGACAAACTATAACAAGTACTCTTGCCACCAATGCATTGGGCATGCATACACCAAATTGTGGCAAGTTTGTGCCTTTGCTGAACAGTGGCTAAGCTTTCTTCTTTCTTGGATTAATGTATTTTTCCATGGTCTCTTTAAAAACTCATTTAGCAAGTTACTTGCTGATTATTTTTGAGGACCTTCAAAAAACCCTGTTCTTGAAAGACTGAAAATGAACTTTCATAACACCCTTAAGGACTAAAACAGTTATTTAAAATGCATCTTCTCTTTGCTTTCAGAAATGAAAATGAGGGATAAATGTTACTTTTCAATGTAAACTCCCCCCCAAAAAAAAAAAAAAAACAAAAAAACAAAAAACAAAAAAAAAGAAAAAAAAAAAAAAAAAA
Organism: Forpus xanthops; assembly: GCA_032466535.1. Taxonomy (NCBI): domain Eukaryota; kingdom Metazoa; phylum Chordata; class Aves; order Psittaciformes; family Psittacidae; genus Forpus; species Forpus xanthops. The sequence continues at coordinate 21,639 of JASSUY010004072.1, forward strand.
AAAAACAAAAAACAACCCCC
>JASSUY010004076.1:0-13102 GCA_032466535.1 Forpus xanthops
AGGACCTTGAGATCATCTAGTTCCAACCCCCCTGCCATGGGCAGGGACACTTCAAATAAGACCAATGCAAGGCTTTCAGATTCCAGCTCTGCTTTATAGCACTCCCAGTACAAATCCTCCTAACACCCTCCTACTACCACTGGAAAAGCATAACTCCCCTAGATTCACACAGGACAGAGCAAAAATTCATGTTTCCCAGACTATGGGTTAATTCATATTTGCTCCTTCCCAAGAAGTTCATGCATACACCTAGAAGATAGTGAAAGGAACTCTTCACTCCCAAACTCAGTATTTATTTCTTCTGCACTTTGGGAAGAGAAGAAAAGGCAGAGGATAAAAAAAAAAATAAATTTGGAAAATAAACCAATAAAGGAGTCCAGAATGGTAGCTAGCCTAATGGCTAATTCATCAATGCCCCTGTAGTCAACTTGTTCTAGGTGAATGCCCAACCTACAATTTGTTTGACTTAGGGTTTGTTTGGCTTCAACTAGCCTTTAATTATTTGTACAAAATGAATCCCTAACAAGAAATAATGACCATGGCATAAGTCCCTTCTGGAAATTAAAAGGCAAAAACTTGAACCAGGATTTCTTAAACAATGCGTGCTGGTCCTACCTAAACAAATTGTTGACTGGAAAATAAATAAATAAATCCTATTGGAAAAGCCAATGGGGCCAACATACAACAAAAAGAACAGCAAGAACAATGCAAAAAGGGACAGATAAAGCGAAGAAGGAGAGGAGCAAGGCACAAAATCCATCTTGCCAGAAACAAACACTTCTTATCAGTTAGAGGCAAGGATACCTCTGCAAAATCCAATTTCAAATGTCAGGAGAGAAGTGATAGGGAAGGAATGAATCACCTACATAAAGGTGCAAGCTCCTTCAAAAACAAGAAAAAGTTTTAAAATCAGCACTGGGAGGCGCAGAGAGGTCTGAAGGACATAAGGTTTTGAAATTGAGGTGGGATTAGCTAGGAATAGGAAGACTTTCACCACTTGGGGTAAGGCAGAAAGTAGCTTGAGCAGCTCTGCAGCTCCATTCACACCTCTCCAGGCCATACAGCTGCAATCTGACTGTCATTGATACTCACCCTTATTTTTGTATGCATGAGACAGATTACTGACCTTTGATTAACACTACATGAAGACAAGTCCTAGCTTGCTGGTTTAGAAAAGGAAAACATATTTCTCCGGTTGGATCAATATTGACAGGTACACCTATTTGGGAGTGTGATATGACAGAGGTTCTGGAGTCATCCGGCAACACTTACTGAAACCTAGTCCCCAGATGCTGCAGGCATTGAACACTGGCAGGGGTGTTCCTACAAACTTCACAGAGTCTTTTCTCACAGTGTTAGTAGTGTTACCCCCCTGCTGTGAGCTCATATCCTGTATGTGGCCACTGAGAGGAAAAACACCTCATGATTAGCTTCTAAACAAGACATTAAAAATGCTACTTAAGCAATTCCCTAAGGTTAGGATTTCCCAATGATGGAGCATCAACCATTTCAATATTTCCTTATAGTTACTTCTTGTGCACAATGAACTGTAGCTATATAGAGCATACCACTACCTGAAAAGGACTGAATATTAATACAGAAAAGGAGAGAGACAGGCTAACAACAGTCACTAAAATCCTTTTTTACATTTATCCACAGCATGCCTTCTCAGGTGAACTCTTTACATACAAAAAACAAGTATATGAAACAGCAGCACAGAAAATCAGGCACATACAGTAACTGCATATAGATCCATCAAATAATAAATAGGGCCTCAAGACATTACTTATCTAATAACAGAGGGCTTTCTTCCAGGAAAGAATATAACAATATACTACAATATTCTGTCTCATATTTGAATCTAGATGAGAAGAGGAAGGTACGTTGAATGGAAATTGCCCCTTGCAAAATCAATCTGCCCGGACATTTTAAGACACCAGGTAACAGTTAGAATATAGCACTGCAGCTCCTTGACTAACTATAAGACCAAAATACAATCACGTACTCACTGTCTACATATCCAACTATATACAAACTCAGCAACAGTGTTGAGTTTCCTTTCTTTCTATTAAACTTTTTTTTTTTTTAATATAACAAAACACCAGAAAAATATGCTGGTGGCAAATATCCATGTCACCACAGTACTGATCACAGAATGGCATCAAACTGGACATCAGCCCAGTCCTTCAGAATAAATGCCTGCATCATCTGCAGGAGTCTCATCAATTCTGGCCTAATTTTTGGAAGATGCCTAAAAAAGAGACAGAGCATCTTGTAGCAAACTTTTGTTCTGTCTATGGTATCAAATAAAAGATGATGGGATTTTGCCTGTAGGGAAATTCTGTGCTCAGCAACACAAAAAACTTCTTGCAGCTAGACAGACACTAGCAAGACACTTTTAGAAAGATGACAGTCAACTGTGCCCTTTAATTTCTAGGCTATCATACAACATAATTTCTCAATGTTATTTAAAACATGTACAAGATTCAACTAGCACAGACTTTTTCAAGATTCTGATGAAATGGCATTTCTTCCTTTCAAAACTTCTTTGACAAGACAGGAATACTTCATGTTGGGAAGGCTGCCATTACAGGATCATGGCTACCCAGAAGTGTAAAACTCCCATTTATGAAACTGCAGACCTGTCACATACCAGACTTGAAAATTCATGACAGTCTGTGTGTTTGGTTTTCTTTCCCCACTTTGTTTTGTTATTAAGAAATGGATCTGTTGCACTTGCCTTACTGAATCCAATCTAGGATTTTAAAAAATCAAGTTCTTAACAGAAGACCCATTGCAAGTAAATGAAATTGCTCTGACTATTCTGAGTTTGAATGAAGAAAGACAACACTTTTCTATCAAACTAGTAGAGGTTCATTATATTCAGGAATTTCAACAAGTAATTAAAAAAAAAGAAGCAATACACACACAAAACCAAAAACCTAAAATAAAACAAACAGTGGTTTAATCTATCCAAAGATGTAAAATGTTAGAATGAGTTTTTAAAAGCTGTCAACAGCTCTTTGGGTCAGACTATAATTACAAGGGAATTTAAAGCAGTGAGTTGTCACTGATTTGGATGAATGTCTCCTACTCAGAATGACCATAAAGCTTGTAATTTACTTGCAATGGGATTAAAGCTCTTCCTTGGCACTGGATCAATTTACACCAGTGAGAACACCCACTTATAAATGGCTACCATTCATAAAGTAGTGGAGGTGCTCACATTCAAAATGAGATAGAAGACAGGGAGTGCTCTCAGGAAGTACAGTTTTACCTAATATGTTTGCTGCCTTATTTTTCAATCTCCAAACTTGTGAACAGGTGACAGAAACCATAAACGTGTGACAATTTATCAAAAAAGAGTGTCTGCCTTGCTATGTGTCATGACACAATATACAGATTATTTTCAAAGGTGTAGTTTACATATTATCTAAATAAACTCATCTAAGATTACTTCTGATCAGTAGCAGTAACTCAGTCTTCAGTCTCCATATACCTCCTTGATATCTCCAAGGCATAGATAGTAGTGTCAGTGGTTTACCAAGAACATCATCTGGCTGAGGAAAACTCCATGCTTATATTAAAACACTATTTTTAAAACAGTTTCACACTTGAAGATGAGCATATTGGGTGAATCAAAAGAATCACTGACAAAGGAATTCCCTTCCAGAGTAACTAAACCGGCACTATTTGAAAAAAGGATTCCAGAAAAATAGCATATTTCTCTTAAGATGCTTGTAGTCTTTCTTGTTTTCATCGCAATAATTATCTGAACTCATTCCAGTGTGCCATAGGTACAGGACTGAGCAGAGGGAATTCCTAGTAATCAATTCAGAAGCAGTAACACAGGACAAAATGACTGAGGTAGGCTTAACTCTCATATAAACAAGTTGTCTTAGTCTCTTGCAATAGAGAGTGGAGACACATGCATCCTGTCCAGTCCCAGCCTTTTTTTGGCCCGTAGAGGACACACAGAGTTAGACAAAACACATAACACAGGAAGCTAGTCTTAACATTAATTGGATCCTCATCTTAAAATTCAGCCAATTTTTAGAACACTTGGCCAAGAAACAGAATTCATGAGAACATGGAAGAAGAGGTGAGTAGCATGAACCTGAGCAACAAAGGCCCTTTATACACATAAAGACGCCATGAGTGTTTCCAAAAGCATAAGCACATGAATCCTACTGAAAATGAAGATGATTTACACATCTAACTTGCCGGAAATGCATTTCTCAATCCCTGGTAAGCCCAGTCTTCTTTTGAAGTACTAAGTATCTTTGTAGATGTGGTCCAACATCCTAGATCTCAATCGAGAAACACAGTTCTCTGACATATTACATGCAAACATGGCATGTGCTTAGTTGCCATACCCTGAACTCTCTGTGGCACCCTCTAAAGCACCGGGAGATGCTAATAACATTGTTGGTGTGCCGTTAGAGCAATGGAGCTTCAAAAATTTCTTTCAATAGGCTCCTTTCTGGAGGGATATATTAAACAGCATGTTAGCTGTAACTGGCCTTCAGTCCTTTAGCTTCATCTGTAATATAGGCATAATAATTTCTACCTTCTGTTGGTTAAGTCTTCAGTTTATATGAAGCATGCTTTTAAGGACAAAATTGCAAATGTTCCATTTGGAGCAACTTTAAAGTAGAATAGGCATCTTGCTAATAGTAATTTGCAGACAGTACTCAGTGTGAATGTCAGGGATACTCTGAATGTAAGGGGAAAAAATGTATAATAAACACATCTTTATAAGGAAAGAAAGGAGAAGACAGACACAAGATCAAAATCTGAGTCCATTGGAATAACACACAAACTGTTGAGAAAATGATAGCCATTTTTCTTGGGTTATATTAGGTGCGTGGATTTTTTCCTACCTGAAGGATTTTGGTGGTTTCAAGAAGCGAGGTTAGTTTTGCTTTCCTCAAATTAGGAGTTTTCTTCATTCTGGATTACACAGAAACTGAAAGAGTTTACAGTTTTTGAAAACTAGAAACCCAAAAGATTTTGAGAAAAAACATCTCCATAGCTTAATGGCTTTTCAGTAAAATCTTTGTTTGGGGCTAGAGAAGCCACTAAAACATCATTGTCAGAAATATGAAGTAACTTCATGAGATCAGTGCTTGGAGAAAAATAATAAAACACTTTTAGTAAAAATAAAAAAGTAAAAGAAATAATACTAGAACAGATTTTGGTAAACAATAGCAAGAGACTAGGTAGAGAAATAACAGTGGGTTTGCAGGTGCTTCTCAGTAATACATCTAGGAGGAGACAGAGTTGTGGTGTATTAATAAGGGGCTTATATCTAGCCTGCTGACACCTGGGAGAAGGCATTTAACTGCCCATAAACCTGTGCAAGCTATTAGCTACTGCCAAGAAGAAAAGTTTTCTTATCTATAAAAAGCCTTCGGCCTTTTATTCAAGAAAATATATAACACAAAATACTACCCATAAAACTTCGTAAGTCTCTAAAGAAGAGAAGAAATTTTCCATTTTCTGGGGGTGGGGAGTGAAAAATTAAAAAAAATGTCAAGTTTGATTTTGGTGGTTTTTTTTTTTTTTTTTTAAGAATTCCAAAATTTCCTGCAATTGGCTTTCTTAAAACACAGGATTTAAACAGTAAATTTCCTACAGGCTGAAGTATAATCAAAGAAAGTCACCATTTTATAGTCCACATTAATGAAACAGTAGGGAAAGACCAAGAAACCAGAGGTTATGAACATGAATGATAGGGGGAAATTTTTTTGAATTCTCGGAAGCAAATAATGAGGAAGAGCTTTCCAATGAAATAGAGAAAACCAAAGTAAAAAGTAAGGTCCAAGGAAAACATCTCGTTAGTGAGATAAGGCATCTGCCCACCTTTTTATCCAGCTCTGATAGACACAGATGAGCACATGCTACGATAAAACAATTTCTCAAAGTTCATACTGGGGACATGATCTGCTAGCAACCAATGCTGTTTTAAAACTGGTAGGCTATACTACACCCTTGAACTCATTTAGAACTGCTGCAAGACCCCTAGTAAAGTGGTGGATGGTCCATCATGTGGCATATGTAACATTGCATACAAAAAAGACTTCAGAAGCATGCTGGAGAGAACAACCCTGCACTGTAGGAGAGATGGATGGGGCAGTCTATAAATCTTTTTCCTCTGTAACTTCTGTAATTAAACAGAACACATGGCTTATTCTTACGACTCAGACATAATCCTGCTGTTGTCTTGACTGTACAGGATTTGGAGACTCTAACTGTTTTAATGACAATGCACCAAAGAAAGCTTTTTCCATGCTTTCACAGACAAATCCACAGTCCACATCAGGAGGGAAAGAATCCAGTGGTGTGTGAGAGATTTTGGCTTTATAATTATCTTTCCACTTCTAGCATATTCCATTATTTGAAATTCATTTTAGCTGCTTTAAAGCTTGAGCTTGGGAGATAGAGAAAGCAAAGGAAAAAAATCATTCCACATTTTCCACTGCAAAGGATGAAGAAGCCCTTATGATACAATGCAGCTTCACTAACTCCAATACACATTGCAGACATACATTCATATATCAAAAAACAGATACATAAAAGAGAATGATGACAGTACTCTATGTTCTGCTAATGAGTATTTGCTATTGCAGCTTTTGCTAACAGATGTGCATGGTATCAAACCAATACAGTATAAATACTTGCCACAGTTCTCCTGAACTCATTTTACCTATCTTTTCCAGGCCATAATGAGTTCTGCTCTTTCCCCTTCTCCTTAACTTTCAAATGAGCCAAGTAAACCTGGGTATTGGTTGGTTTGCTGCTCTTTTTTGGTCAGGCTCCCTAAGTCCCATAGCTCTGGAATTTCCACAGTAGCAGCTTCCACCAGAGTCTGTCCAGCTCCATGATCTGTTGCCTCCTCTGAATGACTGTAGTATCAAAGACCAGTGGTGGGGGAAGAGGAAGGGTCTGTCTTAGTTGTGTCAATTGCCAGGAACAACATGTCACTGAAAAATGGCAGGTAAGCACTGATGTACTTTGAGACCTTATGCTAATTCCAACAGATTGTCTCTCTCACTACACAGACATTAAAAAGTAAGATCTGTTTACTGTGTTCCACCTGTGGTGGTGGTATCTTTATTAGCACCCATAATCCCTGGTCAGAAGGGCAACTTCTCTTCATGCTTTTCTACGCTATAGAAGAAGTACCAAAATGAGGACTTCCACTTATGATTTTCATCCTGGCTATACCATAGAGATGGCAATTTTTTTTCCTTACTGAGAGTTCATTCTAACATCTTTGGCCAACCACATTTCAATGCCCCCTATAGTGTTAGGCTGCTACAGTGTAGAAAACTAGTTACAGACCAGAAGAGATTGGATTTCAGGCCATGCCTGCCACAGGGACCACAAATTCTCCATCCTTGCTGGCTTGTAAGGCAGATGAAGACTTGTTTTAATGAAAACTGCTCATCTGTTTCTAAAAAAGCATCCATAGAAAGTAAAAGATCTGATGCTTTTGAGAATAGAGCACTCTTGACCTGCCATTGCCAAGGAGTTTGCCTACTGTGGCACAATTGTTTAGCAGCTGCACAAGTATCATAAGTAAAATGTATGGCATTATCTTCTCCTTTGAAAGTTGGCTTATTCTGATCAATAAACTATCACAGTTACGAAGCACAAAAAGATTTTCTCCTGAGGCAACATCACAAACTGATAGGCTCTTTTAAAATCTCATTCCAGATTCTCCATGACTCCACATGAATGCAGACTGAAGGTAAACATATTGATACTGCTAGAAATGTTTTAGACAAAAGAAAATTCCTTCTCAGAGAGTGGTAAGGTGCTTACGTGTTATTAAGGAGCCTTTTTCTTTAGGCAACTTTGTTTGAGAAAGACCTAAGCAGTTTTTGAAAGCACTGAGGAGGTGGCAAACTGTGGGAGGAGGTATGCTCCTATTGTGATGGCTTTGCAGACAGCAGCCTGTGAGACACATATTGTTACTACACTAACACAGGCTTCCCTTGGGAGCATCAGCGCCCTCCTGCTTGAAAGTATTTTATTGTTTGCCCCATTTCCACTGCATGCAAAGACTGATGATATTAAACTAAGAGCTCCCACTGCATTTGTGAGGCTTTGGAAGAACACACAGCTGTGGGAATGCCTGTCTCTTGAACCCAGCTAGCGCTAAAAGCAAAAGGGATCTCACGCTTTTTCTTCCAATGGATAAAAAAATAAAAAAGAAACCTTAGAACCCACTGCACTGAAACTTACTTGTTTCTCAGTGTAGTTTAAGTTGCAAACTCCTCATGCAAGGCCATTACATTAATTCATGTGCCATCCTTGCTTGCTCTTCAGAAGACATCAAGGAAATTTACATGAGCTCCAAACTGCAGGCTAAACTTGATTTACCTCCTTTTGTGCCAGCTGCTGGTTCAGGATCTCAGCAGCCACACAAGGTATCACCTGTCCTGAAGCTTTTCCTATGGGAGCATCGCAGGCAGCTGTGAAACAGAGGACTATCCCTAATACTCCCACCTAGTAGTACTTTTCTCACTTTTGGAAAGTTTCTTCCCCATTCTGCGCACCATTTCCTCCCTCTCTGAACTCAAGAAATCTAGTCTAAAGACAAGAGGTCATAAACATTTCATACCTTTAATATACTTTTTAAATATCAGTACAGCACCTAGTACATCAGATCTCAGCTGTTTTTTTGTGGGTTTTTTTTTTTTCTTTATAATGAGTACTCAAAGTTTGGCTGACAGACTGTAGAAAACCGCAGGCTTTTCTATTTTACCTGAAGATATCCCAAATCCCATGCAAATGAGGGACATATGTATCTGTCGATACAAGCAAGGACTTCTAATTCAAAGGAAGTGACTAATTCAGATAATATACAACTGCTGTGCAAAATTATGCACTGAGCTGCTGCCATTAGTCTTTCACTACTCTGCAATATGCAAAAACTGTGAATTTAATAAGCTTCATAATTATGTTGTTCTCAAAATTCCTTACTTTTTGGTAATGACATTATTCCAAATGATAATTTTTACACCATGTCCCTAGTCAATCATGTCGATTCTCTGAAAGATGCACCTAAAGCAAAACAATGAAATCAAGAGAGATTGATTTATCTCAAGGACTTTGCACCTTAAGTAGTCAGTAAAATATTAAACATCCCTATCAATAACAGCTGGATTGTATTATAAGCTTCCACATAACTGGAGTATTTAGGAAGAAAATGACATCTTCCTGAACAGGTGTCAAGAATTTCATTTAATCCTTTTCATAGTGGGGACCATCAATCTATCTTAATGTTTATTGGAGAGAAAATAATTGTCTTTTCTTTTTGGCAATGGTATTTCATTACATGCAGTAGGATAAATAACCACAGTTCAAAGCAAAATAAGATTAAAATGTCCCTGTGTTTTTTTTGTTTTTTTTTTTTTTTTTGTGGGGTTACTTTTCTTCTTGTTGCTTAATTTCATGATGAAAAAAAGAAGTATAATTAAATTAAGCTTGATTCTGATTTAAATGCGCATCTTAAAGTGAAAGCAGAGAAATGATTTTCGCTTTCAAAGTTGTTATATCCCAATTGATCTTCCACACATTGGCATTATTATCTGATTGTGAAGATATATGCATTTATCAAAAGCTAGAGCCATCTGTCTCAATTCTATGTAATTTCATTATATATTCATCATTTATCTAGTCTGAGTATGTGACATGGGACCCTACTGACTAGCAATTCTATACTTATTATCACTTCACACTCTGTTTGGTTGGACATGAGGCTGTCGACTTCCATTAATCTACTTTTGATGTAAAAAATCATGCTCTTGGGACAAGCTTCGGAGCTCCTGCATAATCAGGCCACACGACTACGTAAATATAGAGGCAGCAGTGTTTTTATGAAGAAGCCTGCACAATTCCTCCCGCTTGCTTTTCACTATCAGAAGGCAGATGTCACCCTCCAGATACATCTGCGGAATGGAAGTCTCAGTAGACTGCTACACCTGCATATGCAGGCATACACTGCCTAAAGGTTGCTATTATACTGCCAAGCATGATGCTTCTGAATGTGAGGGTGGGCAGGAGTTAACAGAAGTAAGGAAATGTTTTCTAACCCAGGAAACCAGTTCACTTGCTGGAAGGTCTAGCATAATTAGAGTAAGGGCTGCATTAACCCATTGCAAATCTAAAGTATTTAACTTCAATCAGAGTAACTTGAAACTGCCAGTTTATGTCAGATTGATCTCTGGAGGAGTTGTCTTTACAACAGTATCTTAATACTTGATAGGATAACCAGCCATCTTCTTTACCTATCTAGCTGCACAATGCAACCACTCCTTTTGTTCTGTGTGTGTTTCAAAGGGGAGATACTTTTGGGGAGACATGCTCTGAGCCAGGTTCTTCCCCAGACACAAACAATTGGCACCAGCTCACAACTTGGGCTTCATGTGCTTCCGGTGTTCATCTACTGCATTGAAACAAAGATGACAGAGATAATAAAAGACAGTTAATTATTCATGTGGAACTGAACTCTGATTTTAAATTGAGTTAAAGCGATGCATAGACATTCATTTACTTTCTATGAATGTGCTTTGACTGTACCCAGTTCCAGCTTGCAAACTCTTTTTGTGAATGGTGTAGTGAGTAAGCTACCACACAAATGTACGTGTTTAAACCTATGGCTACTGGAGAATACTTAAATAAGTGGAATTCGGTTTTGTGAACATGAATATATACTCATCTCAATTGCTGAGCTGAGCAGCTTGACTGAGGGCGCCTTCAACGGGGGGAAGCTCTGCGTCCAGGAGCCTCAACTCAGAGCGGCAACAGCCACCGAGGGAGCCTCAAGTCCTCGATAGGACTTACCCATGAGCAGGCAGGTCAAGTGATACGAGCAGGGACTCACAGGGGGTGGTGTGAGGAGGAGGGGCACCAGCCCTGGCTGGGTAAAATCCGGCCGGGGGGGCGGGCAACCAAGAACTCTGCGTGTCAGTTTGCACAGGCGGAGGGAGCAGGATGGTGAGTGTTCTTCTCATGATCAGAGCCCGGCCTGGGAGCTCTGCTCTCGCTGCCCCGGCGGCGGCTAGCGTAGGCACACAGAGCCGATGAGAGGGGAGGCTGCGGTGCAGAGCCCAGGGTGTAGAGAGCGCCTGCACTGCTCTCCTGGGAGGAGGGTGCGCAATGTGCAGGGCTGCACTCTGTGCTCCCTTGTGGAGGTCCTCCTGCAGCAGGGACTGAGCTGTGGGACACTTACTAGGCTGAAAGATGTCATGGATGCTGAGAGGAAGCAGGACTGCTTGCTCAAGGACCAGACTGTGCAGAGGCCTCAAGTTTCCACTGTTGTTCATGCAGGTAAGGAGGCTGCTGACACAGGAAGCTGGGAAACAGTAACAGGGGAAAAAAAAAAAAAAAGAAAAGCAAGAAGAGGACAATTAAAAGCAAGGGGCTTCCTCCTAAATCTGTTGTTTCTACACAGAACCGCTTTGCTGTCCTGCAGGGGGCTCATGAAGGACCACACTCCCACGAGGAACAACCGGCAGATGCACTGGTAAAGAAGATGGCTACTGGTGCTGCTAGGAAAAAGCAGCAGGTCGTAGTAGGGGACTGTACTCTGAAAGGAACAGAAGCACTCATCTGTCGGCCTGACCCAATCCCAAGGGAGGTATGCTGCCTACCAGGGGCTTGGATCAGGGATTTTACAGAAATGCTGCCTGCCTCAGTAAGGCCCACTGACAATCACCTACTTCTGGTCACCCATGGGAGTGCTACTGATATAGATAGCAGTAGCCTGGAGAACATAAAGAAGGACTACAAAGCTGTGGGAGAGGTGGTTAGGGGCTCTGGAGCACAGATTGTCTTTCCACCAATTCTCCAGGATAAAGGCGAGAACCTTAAAAAGGCTAGGAGGATTGGCCAGGTTAATAAATGGTTACAACAGTGGTGCCATAGTCGGGATTGGGTGACTTGAACATGGGACTCAATTTAAGACGCCAGGTCTACTGGAGGCTGGTGGAGCTGCTCTGACAACAAAGGTGAAGAGTGGTTTTGGTAGGAGGCTTGCCAGACTGGTCAAGGATGCTTTAAACTAGATGTGTTGGGGGAGGGGGACATCATTCCATCCCAACACTCCTAGTCAATTGCCAGCAACTACTATAAATGCTTGGAGCAATGTAGAGATATTCCAGCTGCTCCAGCCAATGAGCAGGCTTCAACAGGAGCTTGGCTCAGATGCCTCTATACAAATGCCCATAGTATGGGGAACAAACAAGAAGAAATAGAAATGTCTGCAAATCTATCATTGATATCACAGAAGCATGGTGAGCTGGCTCCTATGACTGGTGTGTTGGAATGGAAGGTTAAAGGCTCTTTCAGAAAGACAGGCGCAGCAGAAGAGGTGGGGCAGTTGCTGTTTATGTTAGTGATAGGCTGGAGAGTATGGAACTCTGTCTAGGGACAGGTGAGCAGTTAACAGAGACTTTGTGGGTCAGGGTTAAAGGGAGAACAGCAATGGGAGACATTACTGTGGAGATGTGTTACAGACTACCTAATCAAGAAGACTCTGTGGATGAAGCACCCTATAAACAGATAGGAACAGCCTCACACTCGCAGGCCCTTGTTCTCATGGGGGACTTCAGTCACCCTGATATCTGTTGGAGGGATGGCACGGCCCGGCACAAGCAATCCAGGAAATTCCTCGACTGTGTGGAAGACAACTTCCTTCTGCAAGTAATAGAGGAGCCGACAAGGAGAGGTGCCATGCTTGACCTCGTCCTCTCCGTCAGGGAAAGGCTGTTTGGAAATGCAATGCTCCAGGGTAGCCATGGTTGCAGCAATCATGAGATGGTCGCATTCGAGATCCTCAGGACAGTGAGAAGGGCGTGCAGCAAGCTCACTGCCCTGAACTTCAAGAAAGGAGACTTTGGCCTCTTTGGGAATCTGCTTAGTAAGGTTCCATGGGATATAACCCTAAAGGTCTGGGGGGGCCAAGGCTATTGGTTGGTATTCAAGGATCACCTGCTACAAGCTCAGGAGCAATACATCCCTACTAGAAGGAAGTACTGCAGGAGGGCCAGGAGACCTCCTTGGATGGATAGGGAGCTGCTGAGGAAAA
>JASSUY010004076.1:13202-30724 GCA_032466535.1 Forpus xanthops
GTAGTAAATAATTTGGGATCTCTCTGAATGTTATTTGCCAGGAAACAAAGTCACAGCTTTGAAACTACCTGTTCAGGCTGAGAATTTCCAGACTGCAAGAAAATGCTATTCAGGCTCTTTTCTTGTGAAATGGAGGCATTTCTATGGCTGGCATCTGATTCACGAATTTCACAGCAATGGATCTAATGCAATCTATGGTTTTCTGGCATCCAATTTCAGTCACTCCTAAAGAATGCCATTATGAGTTTATTATGTAGTTGATAGTATTACCTCAGTGAAGACAGGAGAAGGAAGCTCTTTTGGGTGGCAAGGAAGTGCAGGAATTTAGAATTAGTGTTAGAATCCACAGAATGATATATAAAAATGTACATATATAAACATGTATTTGGGCTATATTGCTTACTTTGTTAGTATTGACTTGTGTTTTGGCTACTGGAATGATTCTCATTCTCATTTAACTGCTGATTCCTAGTAGAATGAGTAGAAAAACTTCCTTAGGAATACAGACTGGAAGTAGGACACTGTAGGGTTATAGGACACCTTAGGGTAAAACAATTCTAAAATGTAAATGGCCATATATGAGCTATTATTTGAGGAAAGCCTCCTTCTTTGACTGTCATTGAATGTAGCTTCATGAGAAAACCATCCCATTTGACCCATAGGACTACTATGGAATTGTTTCTCACATTTCTTTGCCATCAGAAGAAACCAGGCTTTCCCTTGAGCATCCTATCTTAGTTGAAGATGAACCGGAGTACAGATTTTTGTGGCTTTACAACTTTCTTTTTCAGTCTTGTTCCTCCTGTTAAATATAAGGAACACTTTGACTGAAGTATGTTGCCTAATTGTTTTTGTATTTATTGCTGTTTATATGACATGGGAAGGAAAAGCAGCAATCGTTGAAGTCCAGCTGTGCTTTTTGAGAATGCTTAGCTGACTAACAAGATGAAGCACAAAAGTGGATATTTGAAGAAGCACTCCAGAGAGGTCAAAAGGGTGGATAAAAGTGTGAGTTATAGATATGCAACAACTGGCCTTAACCTGAAACCATGCTAGGATGAGTGGTGTGTGTAGAATCACATCAGTTCCAGAACACAGAGTTCAACTCCATGATGCTTCAAAGCAATGGTTTCTATTTCAATGCAAATTTGACAATGATAGATGTTAATCACACTCCTTAACATAGAACCAGAGGCATAAAAGTGAGTAGTGTGGCATATGAATCCCATAAAATAGAAAAGAACCACATGCAGTAGATATATTTAACTGTTCAGGAAACTAATAGACAACTCCACAATGTGGCTACATATTAGCATATAATACTTTAAAGTTACCAGTTTGCAGTGAAAATAGGAAGATCCTGATTTTCCCAAATTTTCAGTAGCAAATTTTACAGCTTCAGAGCAGGGTTAGTCTCTGAACTGAGATAGCCTTATTAATAATAAATGTCAAGAAAAGAAAATGCTAGTTCTGAAAATGATTTCCTTTATATTTTTCTCTTGCCACTGTTGAGGGAAAAAGTTTGCTCTAACCCTGATAGTGAAAGGGTTTAATTTGCTTTCCCGATTTCAGACATGAGTGGTCTCACTGACTTCAGACAGAGAGCAGTCCTGCTGAGATCAATGGTGGTATTCACATATGTAACTTTAAGTATGTGCATGCATCTTTTCAGGACCCAGATCTCAAATGCCTACCAGAGAAATAAATACAAAAGTGTAAAGAGATTTTTTTTTCCCCCTGCCTGAGATGAGTATTCAGGAAATGGACACAATAGTTCATTTGTGATACTTTTTATCACTTCTGAAATGTGTAAGTGGAATCACTTGTGGAAAATGCAGGAAGATTGCAGTCGAAGGGTAGGGAAATTACAGCCTGAGCCTCACTTTCTCACCAATCACACATTAGCTGGAATCATCAAAGATTCCCAAGTGTCTTTGTGAGCGGGATTGTAGGTGAAGTTGAACATTTATAGGCTCAGAAATTTGTCCAAGGTTCTAATTTTATCTCAGTATGAACTCATACTACGTCTGTTGAAAATTCTACTGACAGTCCTATACGTGTAATTTATGACATTTCCTATCAAGATGTTTAGCTGAATTAGAAACACTTGTGAAGAAGCATGTTTGCAGTCAGTTAAAAAGCATTTTTGTAGCAGAGGCGAGGGCTGTTGAGGCAACAGAGGCAGGCTCATCTTACTTTTAGTCTGATGACTGTTGTTCAAGCAATTGCACCATGCACTGTTTACAGCTGTGGCTTTTGTTACGGTGACAAAGAACATGTTTAAGGGTAGACAGAAAGCTAGGCTGTGTGTTAGTTCATAATGACCATGCAGTTTACACACCAAACAGCCCAAAACATATTTCTGCAACATCCAGGCTTCTCAATGAAGTGGCACTGATTTGTTCTTCTTAGTCACTTGCTTTACTGAGCTAGTTACCAGTATATAGGTCCTGTTTTCCCATTTTAACACTATCAAGACCATTCAGGAACCTGATCAGTAAGGTTCCATGGGATATAGCCCTAGAGGGCAGGGGGACCCAAGGCTGTTTGTTGATGTTCAAGGATCACCTGCGACAAGCTCAGGACTGTTGCATCCCAACCAGAAGGAAGTGCAGCAGGATGGCCAGGAGACATCCTTGATGGATAAGCAGCTGCTGAGGAAATCTAGAAGGAAAAAAGAGGCTTATAAAACATGGAAGCAAGGACAGGCAGCCTGGGAAGAATGCAGGGATGTTGTCTGGGAAGCTAGGACCAGGTTAGGAAACCTAAGACCCAGTTAGAATTAAATTTGGCTAGGGATGTAAAATATAACAGGAAGGGATTCTATAGGTGTGTAGTGAATAAAAGACTACGGACAACGTGGGTCCCCTCCAGAAGCTATCAGGAGAACTGGCTACCCTGGATTTGGAGAAGGCTGAGGTTCTTAATGACTTCTTTTCCTCAGTCTTCACTGGCAAATGCTCTGGCCACACCACCCAAGTGGAAGGCAGACTGGAAGGCAGACGCAAAGACTGTGAGAATTAAGACCTTAGGCCCACTGTAGGAGAGCATCCAGCTCGAGACAATTTTAAGAACCTGAGCATGCACAAGCTCATGGGACCTGATGAAATCCATCTGTGGGTCCTGAAGGAGCTGGCAAATGAAGTTGCTAAGCCACTGTCCATCATATCCGAAAAAGTTGGAACTAGATGATCTTAAGGTCTTTTCCAACTCCAACTATTCTATGATTCTATATTCACACTGGAAGTCTCATTTTTAGAATCAGACTCATCCTGTCTGGAAACAGATAACATGTCTCAAACGGTACATTATGTACACTTGAAATTTATGAAGCAGCCGTAGGGATGGTAAGAGGCAAGATTTTATTCCCAATGGCTAACTATCAGCTTCACTGATTTTCAGAAATTGTTTTTCATTGCTTTTCTCCCATCAGCTAAATGGGGATGAGAGCACTCACCTTCATGTGCCGATTACTCTGATTGCTACAGACAAAAAGTTCTATATCATAAATCAACATTCGTAACAATGAACTCCATTAGACAAAAAAGACAACAGCTGATTATCTCAAGAGCAGGAAAAAAAGGGCTGTGGCTGTAGATATAACAAATACACCCTGTCATTAGCCAGAAGTCTGACTGAGCAGATCAGCACACTGCAAGAGTCTAAGCTTCCAGGAAAGTTGCTGAATCTGATGTCCAGATGATTGTGATGGCAGGCAGTCTCCTTCTGCTGGGTGTAGGGATTTGCACAAGGAAAGACAGTGCAAAAGTTTATACACAGTAAATTTGCGTCCAACTTTACGGAGCCTCATCATCTTCACATACACAGGCCTTATGCGTCAGCTTCTTTCCCAAGGGATCACAACATATTTAAGAATGTGAAAGCCATGATCAGGAAAATCCAAGTGACAGAAAAGAGTGATGTAGCCTGTCCCCAAACCACACGGGAAGTCGCAGTGGCCCTCGGAAAGCATTAGGTCAGCACTGAAAGCAGAATCCTGTAATCACCTGTATAATAGATGGACCCAAAAACTAGAAACTGCATCCCAGAGAGAAGTATTGCCTGATCATGCACAAGCTGGTTTCAAGTCATATATCATGATTAGATGTACAAGTATGTGGTATTTGATCCCAGAGCTCCTTCAGAGGAGACGGGAGAAATTATTTCCATGCCCAAAGCAAATGACCTACTCTTGTGGAAAGCAGTGCAGGGTTTCATGCAATCCTTGAGATAGCTCTTGGGCCAATTAAACCACGTGCACAGAGTGCAGGGGCTCAGGGCTCTCTAGATCTGCAGCTGCATTGTCTTGCTTTGACTTCAGCTTTGCATTCTGGTCCAGCACCAGATCAGATGATGCTAGCTTGGGGCTTCTTAGCACCACAATGCACTGTGAAGTCTACAAATGCCATAAATCACTTGGATGCCTTTAAAACTCTTACCTGCACTCTTTCTAAAACCAACTTCCTGACCACTGAAAGCCATTAAACACTCCATTACATCACAAATTTACTGTAACATTGTATTTAAGTGCTAGTTTAGATAGCTGAAGTCCTCTCACTTTCGTCACTGTGTAGGGTTATTGTCCCTTTCTGTATTTTCCCTACTTCTTACAGTTCCACTGAATGATCCTGAGCTGTGAAATAATGGTTGCCTTTGCCTCAATCGATAAGCTAGGTTTTCATGACTGGCCCGTTTCTCCTCAGGGTATTTAAAGGGAGCTTCACTGACTTTGCAAAGTGCTTCACAGTTTTGGTAGCAATAAAGAGTTAAATACTTGTATTTAACTCAAATAGCTGGTTTACTTCACTTAAGGTTTAGCCTACCTGTGCCCGTAAGCACACACCAGTTTTAAAGTGCCGTTCTTTATCAAAGTTACAGATTCTGGCAATGAAACACCTGTAGCTATGACATTTAGGCACACATTGGTCAGAATTAAGAAGGGAACATGTGCCAGAAAGTTGGTAATTTCTAACTGTAACTGCTAACTCTCACCTTTAATTATAATCCAAGGATTTCTTTTTCTTCTTTGCCAAGTGTTCCTGTTAGTTCTGATAATTGTAGTGAATACTTACTAAAAAATTAAGCCACCTACACAGATCTATCCCCAAAATAAGTACTTGAAGCAAATTTTGACATCTTGCTGTCATTTCATGGGCATCTGTACAGTCACTAGATTTATGTTCTAATGCCACATTTATTACCTATTACCACAGTTGTTAAACCCTTACTTTTATGCTAAGGAAAATGATGAAAGACAGGGGTTTTGACATAAATACGCTAATAAGAGCCATATTAATGTGACAGACAATTGCTCCTCTGTGACAGACTATGAAATCCTGTGCAAGAGTTACAGAAGGTTCATTTACATGTCTGCTCATCTGTCTCTCCCCACAGGGAAACACGGGACTTGTGCTCAGTATTGGAGGGGGATGATAATCAGAAGTGAGATGGCAATCAGGCACAAATAGTCATCCTAAAGAGAAATGTATCCCAAACCTTACTTCCTTTCTTACATCCCCATAAGCATAAAATATCAATTATGGAACCCAAGGTCAGACTTCTAAAACCTTTTTTTCAGGTAAAATTTCCAAAAGGTAGGACAAAAGCAGCACTACCAGCAAAATGGGATTTGTGTTCCTAAGCCACATCCTTCTGTTTGAATTTGCAGCATTTTTCTTTTACAAAGTTTGACATGAGCATTGCCATCTTCCAGTAATGCTCTCACCCTGATTCTTTCAGCAGTACTAGCAATTTTCACAGATTGCATGTGTGCCCTACTTCTGACGAATATACTCTGACCATCCTCAAGGAGAGACCTGTGTAACAGGTGGCAAAGGAGTCAGCACACTCAAACACTCCCAAGCATGGATGATCAGGAGAAGGGCACTGAAAGGCAATAAAGACCCACTCACTCATCAGCCGTGCACCTTTTTGAGTACTGCATTCTTCAGTCACAGAAGTCAGAGAAACATGATCATGTTGTACATAACTGACTCTTGTTGCTGATCGCACTCAGTTTTACTCCAGTTGTGACCCAAGTGATTTCAACCCAATCAATGTCTTGGACTGCTACCTGATCCGCTAACACTACAGTAACTGGGATGCTGCATGATGGGTGCCAAATGCAGACTACTCCATTATGAGACAGCAGTTCTCCCTACTCTTAAAAAAAAAAAACAAACAAACAAAAAAACCCCAAAAAAGTACCACAAAAAAAGTAAGAACAACCCATACAAAAAACAGAAAAAAATCCCACACTTTACAAAATTAAAGAAAAAAGATAAATCCAGACTTGTTTCTGTTTGCTTTCCACTAGTAAAACACCGTATTTGCAGCAATATATCTCTTCTTTTTAGAGCTGCTCTCCATGCAAAGGGGAAGAAAATAGCAATTACATAGATAATTTATTATTAAAACTCTCATTTACTGATAACATGTGGACAAAGATTGGTTTCCCCATTTTTAACAATATAAACACAGTTGCTGTTAGAGGGACTCTCTGAAGGTTGCTTGTCTTTTGAAGTCTTTACTGCCTCCCTGTCCCCTCTTGCTTTATTTTTATTAGGTTTCTGCAAGCTTATAGTCATATTAACATATTTTTCTACATTTTTATTGTTTAGATGTTTGTTCTTTGGCATTATTTGAGAATTGTCTAGGACTGATTTCTAATTTGTCTTGAAAGGTGAATTTACTGTTTTTCTCAGGGAGGAAAGTAACATGGGGAAAAAAAAAATAAAAATAGGAAGTTCTCTCTCATCTGTTTCTTATCCTTGAAAACCTAAATTAAGTGAAATTTCCAAGGCTGTTTGAGGCATCACCTTTTACTTTACAGTTTAGCACGTTTTGCTTTAGCAGCAGTTCAAAAGTTCTCTATCCTACATCTGATGCCTTCTGTTTGCTACAAATGTCTGCAGTACAGCAAGAAGTTAAAAATGTTAAATTATTACAGCATACAGGAACCCACAGACCCCATAAAATAGGCACCAGCATGCTTAAGCAGAAACAGCAGCACAAATTCCCAAATATTCATTTGGGTTTTTGTCATACGATCAGTTAAAGTTGAAGCTTAGGCTTTGCTGGTTTTCGTCTACTTTCACCAAACATGTTTGCATTATTAAGCTTTCTTCTGCAGGCTGTGAGATCTGAATTATCAATGTTCGCAAAAAGGAGCAAAGGCAAAATATTTAGCAATGAACTGATACCTTCTGAGGCTCTAACAAAACCCTAAAAGACAGTCAGTGGAGTTATATGATACATACCATATCCCTCTATTATTCTGAGGACAAGCACTGAGCCACAGAAATTGGCCCCAAGGCCATCAGAGAGGCTTTCCCAGCATGGCTTATTAATGCTATTTACTCTGTATACATTAAATTAGATAGGTATGAAAGCCCAACACTGAAAACTTGCTCTTTAAGTACATGGCAACTGCAGCATGGAAACTGAACTATGATTACAGGAATCTACTCACTCAAGGTCACATAGAGCATCCTAACATGTTGGATAGCCAGCTCATTCTGCAGTTAATACACCAGGCCACATGCCTTGCAAAAGAAGTTTCATTGCTTGTATTAAATAGTCTTTGTATGGCACCTTTTTCTAGTCTTTTTTGAGGGTACAGAAGATATTGTCTTTCATGTCATGCATTTGTCTTCACTTTGGGATGCTGCAAAGTCAGCAAGCTTTGATAGAGATAAGAAGTAAGGACTTCGCATGACTGCAGGGTTAGTTTGGGACTCATGATTCTTGTGCACTGGGAAACTGAGCTCTGACAATGATTTATTTGTCAGCGAGCTATACTGACAGCCAAAGCAGCTAGAGACCAAGTAAGAAATAAAAGGGCAGAGGGAAAATATTTGGGTTTGAAATTGTTCTGTAAATTTCTAATAAAAAATCAATTACAAACAAAAAAAATGTTGTGTAGTGTCTAAAGTTATATACACTGGCCTGCAGTAAGGAGCAAAGTAATTTATCTTCAAGGCTGTGATCACAGACAAAAATAGGAGTGCCTTTGTTTTCCCCCACTTGAAAATCCTAGGCAAATTGTGTTGCTAATATAATTTCACCACTTTCAAGAAACCACTTGCTTCAATTACTGGACATAAAAGTTCGATATACCAATTTTCAAACAGCTTCCAAGGAACCCTTCTCAGAAAAATTCTATGTAATGAGTTTAAAATTGCAGCTAACAAAACAGCTCAAAAATAGTGAACCAGCAGACAGGAGGGATACTTCTTATGGAAAACTGAGGTCCCAGCAGGGTAAGGTTTAACTCTTTTATCTGAAACATTTGCAAAGCACCTTCTCAATTTTCAACCTCTCTGAGAACCAACAGTCTTTCTCCATCTGGGTAGGCACAAACTTCATGCTCTTTCAGATGCAGACCTGGCTCCTCCATGTTTCTGCCTATACAGATGGAGAAATAATGGCTGCCAGCACCCTTTGTAAAATTAGCAATAAAGGAAAGTTTGTCTTAGGGAGGGGAGTAACTGAGGTAACACAACTGGTTGCAGATTTCATCTCGAAATGTCTTTCCAACATTTCCAGCCTTGCCACTGAACCAAGCATGCCAAAGGGACATTTCTGCTCTGATCAGCATGCTTCACATCCTTGATGGATGTGCACTTTAACCCCTAATAGCTCCCTGATTAAGATCTGCAGCTGTTTAGAAGAAAACAAAGCTAGGAGCAATTATTGTCTCTTTTTGGTTTTTTTTTTTTTTTTTTTTTTGTTGTTTGTTTTTTTTTTTTTTAAGCTAAATATGAAGCCAATATATTGTCAGTTTTCAACAACTAACAATAGTTACCAGGACCTTGTCACTATTTAACTTAAAGAAAAAACCCGTTATCCTATTTTCAATCAAAAGACTTATATATAACTCAAAGCGCATTTACTCTTGTTCTAACCAGGGGAAAAAAGTTGTATTTCTCATTATCAGTTTTTCTTAAACTACAAATCCAAGTATCAACAAATATGATTTAGTGTTTATTCTTTGGAAACACAGGAGCTAAAGGCCGAAACGACTCACACAAGAACCTTAAAGGAGGATTTCCTCTGAAAAATTATCAGATAGGATCAGGATCATCTTATTCAACAGACTAGTTCACTTTATGTATTCAGACACACCTGCTTATTTTCTTATAAAAAATTTAATTTTCATCTGTATTTCTGACAACTATTGGCACATCTCCCTGGGAATGATCTATTCTCTCCTGGAATCACATGAATCTTTTGTATTTTTCTATTCATCCCCATGCTATGAACTATAGCTATTCCAAAATAACAAGATAGGCAATGAAAAAAGAAAGGAAGCAAAGTCCTTCATTCTTAATTTTTTTTTTTTTATATATATATATATATGTGTGTGTTCAACATAAGCATCTCTTTGGGGGGATACAGACCGGTGACTTGATTCAGAAAGACAAGATCACAGGAAAAAAGGTACCACAAGAACCGTAATAAATTCTCAAGAGATGGGAATGTTGTGCTCAGAGCAGTGTATTACTAAAAAGGTTCTGATCTGCTGATCCTGAAAGCTGTATTCAAGCATACCACCAAAGCACTGGCTTTCAAAGCACAGACACACTTTACAAAGCAGACCTGCTCCTGTGATGTGGATTATGAAAATCACTCAATAGGCTATCTTTTCAAGGTAAAGGACTTGGTCCAGTATTTTTTGTGTACAAAATTTTCACTCCTAAGTGATGCTGCAGAGACAATCAGGTCCAAGCTCTGTCCTCCACTGAAATGTTATGCTAAAAGTCAGCAGCCCAGGCCTCACACACTCAGCAGACCGTGGAGATGAAACATCTCCACAGGGGCAACTGGTTTCAAGTCGCCTCTGAATGCTTCCTTCCCTCCTTTGAGCTGCTGACCTGGGGAGTGAAAGCAAGGTGGGATGGCTCCAAGCCTCCTTGCTTTATATAGCCAATTTATAGTAAATCTACTGAAATCAGCACAGCAAGGGGTTTACCTTTTATACCAGATTTTTCTGTGCATAAAAATACCATAAAACATTATTTTTTTTTAATGGAAAAACTGCAAAGGTAAAGTTACTGTGTTTATATCCATGTTATGCCAAAAGTCATTTGACTAAAATGGTTACCATAAACTTTTACACCATAAAATGTGCTGCATATCCTACGGAACCATAAGCCTTCCCTTCCATATTTATGAACTTCAGTATGGAAGCTAAAAAGGAAGCAATTTGAACAGATGTGATGTTGATAAGATTCTGCTTTTTCTAGAATTTCATGTTGTGCTATCATCAGCCAGCTAGGAGACTACAGCAATAGTCTTAATGGAATTCCTTCAGCATGCTTGTATTTAACATGTGGTATGTACAGTTCTCGTGTCATTTTTTTTCTTTAAATAGCAAACTGTTTGCAACACACTCAAAAGCCTAAAGAGATACAAAGCTTTGAAGAGCAGTATGAAATAGCTTCTGCCCAAAGGATCAATGAACAAACCAGTTTTAGTCACCCTTACATAAAAAAGGGGAAAAATTTAATCCCACTGTGTAGATATATGGAAAATACTTCTGTTACTGGTGAAATAACTGCAACAATACTTTCTTAAGACACCTACAGACCTTTCACATGATACTTCAGCATTTTAATAAAGACAAACTATAATTAAGACAAAATAACTTCCTGCACAACTATTTATATTACACAGCTCCTAAACTTCCCAACAGACAGTTAGGTTGTCCAGGGGTGTCAGTGCATAAAGATGTGGCATGAACTCACTACAGTCAAATTAACATGGCCTCAAAACACAGAATGGAAAATTCCCCAAAAGTAATTAGTTGTCAGGATTTTTAGGTGGGCACTGCTCTGATTCAATCTTACAACTACCAGATAAGAGCAGATAGCGTAGAGATGGTCCTTATTTTTAACAATAAGTACATCATGGAGACCTGTCTCTTGCTTGCTTCCAACAAATGGGTGGAGAGAAATAAAAACAGGTTTCACAAAAACTGAGAATTTAAAAATCTCTGATAAATTATTTGCTCTATCAAACATGATGATGTCCCAGAAGAAAAAAACTGTGAAAACTGTGCTTTGGTTTGTAAACCCCTATTGTTGTATGATCAGGAGGAATTCCCCATTTAACATATAATTAAACTTGATGTGAAATGTTTAATTAAATTGATAAATGAGAAGAAATTCCCTCAAGCTACAAGAACTCTGATTACAGTATTGCAGTAAGCCTAAACAAGGCTTAACATACTGTAGGGCACACAGGACCAAAGCCTTTGAAATACTTTTAGCATGTGTTAGAATACTGGCAATCAGAAATAGGAAATGTTAGACATACTCATGCCAGGTTCACACAGGGAATCTTATCAAGGAATAATTGAAAGGCTTCTGCTACTGTGCTGTGATAAACACTCAGTTTTAGGAAGAGATCAACCTACACATTAGCATCTGGATTCAGAATTTGGGAGCCTGGATTTTCTCTATAGTAAGAACAGGGAGCATGCTTGTTGTTATTTCAAACAAAATAGGTCTAAACAGAGAGTCTGGTTGCTTCCTAATCCTCAGGCCCATCTCTTATAACTAAGAGGGGGCAATATTTAAACTTTATGACCTCCTGCAATTTCTGATGAAATCTATGGAGTCTGTATGTATGTTAGAGGTAAAAATGCCCAATAACTGCATGACAGAAAGGGAATTTTGAATTGTTTGTAAAGCAGTACAAGATCCAAAATCAAAAGTTGTTATTAAAGTACCCATAAAAAATCCCAAGCAAGCAGACTATAAGCAGAGGGATGTATAATAAAGTATGGATAAAAAAAAAATATGGATAAAAAAGATCTGTCCAAAAATTCCCATAGGCCAACATGGCTCCATTTGTCTCAAGCAGAAAAGTTTTCCTGATCTAAGCTGATGAGCTGATGCAGTTTCACTAGCACTACAGCTTTCTGTATGTAGGCCCTGCTGATTCCATAGACGCAATGTCATCTCACCTTCACCAAGCAACATGTTAAAATCACAAGAGTACTACTAATTTCTGGGGCAACTGAAACCACCAGCATCAACTAAAAAGACCAACCAAACAAAAAAAGTATCTGAAAGCATTTACTCATGCAAAGATACATTCATCATATAAATGTTAACAGATTTGTAGCCCATTGAAAGACTATACAAACTAGTGCTCTACAAACTAGAAATGTATTGCCAAGCAAAGCTACTGTTATGAATCCCTTGATCTTAAGGACAGTCATTCATTTCTCCTCTCACCAGAATTTTCCTGTTTCTGCAATTTCACAAGCACTTATAATCATAGCAACATTAAATAAAATTCCTCCTTTACTAAATACAAGGATAATATAAAAGGAAGAACATTTTACAAGACACATAATTACGTTGTACTGTAAAAATTCTGAAGGGCTGCTTTTGATTTTTTTCATTTGCTCATTTCCCTCCTGCAACCTATTTGAGGCTTGAGGTGGGTTTTTCTAGTTGGTTCCCCTAAGCAGTTTGCTAGAAGACCATATAAAATCTGGGAACTACCTTTCTCTACACAAAACAGTGCACGAAAGCACCTAACTCAAATGGACAACCCTCCAAAATTTAAAGTTCTTATCAGTTTGTATTGGATGGATAAACAGGGACTAGGCACATGGAATATATATGTCTGAAGACAGAATAAAAATTGAAAGTATTTTTTGTTATCTATTTCTGTCTTCTTCCTCCTTTTACCACCTCCTTCACTGTCTTCTTACATACTTCTTGCTTTTCCTTAGCCCAATATATACAAGAGAAATATTAAAGCATTAAGAAGACATTAGGGTTTCAAAAGTACTTCATTTTACAGAAGAGTAGACTGTATTTGCAGGGGAAAAAGGTCATAGGATTGGAAAGGGCTTCAAGATATTGTAGTTCCAACCCCCTGCCATGGATAGGGACAACTCACACTAAACCATGTCACACAAGGCTCTGTCCAACCTGGCCTTGAACACCGCCAGGAATGGAGCATTTGCTACTTCTTTGGGCAACCCATTCCAATGCCTCACCACCCTCACATTAAATAACTTCTTCTTTATATTTAACCAGAACTTCTGCTGTTTCAGTTTGAACCCATTACCCCTTGTCCTATCACCACATTCTCTAATGAAGAGTCCATTTCCTGCATCCTTGCAGGCCTCCTTCAGACACTGGAAAGCTGCTTTGAGGTCTCCACACAGCCTTCTCTTCTCTAGGCTGAACAGCCCCAACCTTCTCAGCCTGTTTTCATACGGGAGGTGCTCCATCCCCTGATCACCCTAATGGCCCTCCTCTGAACTTGCTCCAACAGGTCTATGTCCTTCTTATGTTGTAGACACCAGAACTGCACAGTGCTTACTCTCAGTGGGGTTTCATGAGAGCAGAATAGAGGGGTAGAATTACCCCCTTTGACCTGCTGGTGCCTTTTGATGCAGGTATCTGTCATCTCTAAATAAGAGTGCAACTATCATCCCTGGTTAAGTTCTTACACTAAAGAGACACCTGAACATAAAACATGCAAGTACAATAATTTTGTAACAATAAGAGGGAAAATTAGACTTAAGGCCTGCTTCCAGCAAAAAAGATCCTAAAGTGACACAATTTTCTGCAAGATTACAGTTGGAGCACAAGCTGTGCTAATTGGAAGATTGTGTTCACTTTTTTAGTTTTTAAATAAAAACACTTATTTACATTTTTCACCTGAATAGACTGCACCATTCAAGCTTTTGTCTACATCCTACACCACTCAAGGAGGAAAAGTACGAATGCCCCTTAAACTGTGGAAAATATGGTGTTATCAAGAGCACAAGATGTGCTGCAAAATCTGTGCATGGTTTTGATCCTGCACTAATACTTGTGCAAATCCATTTCACCTACAAAACCTGCCTTCTAATTATGAAGTTCCAGGAGCAAAAATATTTAACAAGCACATCAAGTATCTTAAGAGCGACATTTCCAGATCCTTCTTGTTTGTGGGATCTCAACAAAATGCACTGCACAAGCTTATTTTGTTAAATCATGACTTTAAGTGAGACTCCATTAAAACATTTCGGTTTGGGCCCCCAAAGCTCTTCAGTCACTGGTGCACATTGGGGTACTGTGCCCATTTCTAGGTTGCAGTCAGAATGCCCAGGCACAGATCATGGTTTTATGACATGTAGAGCAGAACCCACATTTATCAGTGGAGGTTTCCACAGCAGAAACATGAGTTTGCTGCCATGATTTTCAGCAGTCTCTTTTTTTGATTTACATATTCTACAATTCCATTTTGTGATTTGCTACACAGCTAACAAGCACATTTTCCTAGCAAGACACACATGGTTAGGGGTGCAAGAATTATTCGCAACAGAAAAAATTCAGCCCTCATGTCCCTCCTGGCTTTAATTCCTACATGGACTATCTAAACCTTAGGTTTGAAACATTGTGCCAAACCTCAAAGAACTGCTAAATTATTCTAGTTAAACAGAATAAGACATCCTTAATGGTTCTGAACACCTTCAGGGCATTGTGCTGGCTGGAAAATCATGACCCAAGCTCAGCTTTTAACTCATTTCATATAATCTCTCTTGCATTATTGACTTTAAAACATACTTATTGTTCCAGTTATAACCAAGAAAGAGACTGGTGCAGCCTTTTGTCACATAGATACTGAAGCCATAGTAAGTCATGGTAGAATCTAGTCCAAACACACCCCTCATTAAAATGTTCTTATTGCCATTAACAGGAATCAAATTTATGCATGTGGAGGGACTTGTCTGAGGGCAGCGTGGGTCTTCTGAAAAGACAGGAGAAAGAAGCAGCATCTTTGTAAGAAAAGAGGTTTGTGCTTTGCCTCATAAAACCTTGGGCTTCTAAAATATTAACTTTACTTGACAGTGTATTTCCAGTTTGTACAGCTTTAGCTTAACTGTCTGTTGGAAAATTATATAAATCTGATTGCCCCTGTCAGAGCCAGATATGCTTTAGCTCTCAGACTTCCTAGAAATGATGTTACTTATCCTTTAGAGATGGAAGTGGTGTACTGCCAGAACAACCAGCATCTCATTATAGAGCCTGAAGCAGTTAATGCTGGTTTTGTACAATTCTGCATTCATTTGGGAACAAACTGACAGCAGAAGAGGCAGTAATAATCATCTCCAACACACAGGGGAGTGGACCCATGAATGGTCTGCCTGGAACCATGAAAGGCAGTGGTGGGAGATTGTTGAAAGTTGCAATTCAGCCAGACAATAGTCACCAGGAACACAGAACAGTTCATCTGCTTAAATGCGGGAAAAATTCCTGGAAAAGAATCTACTGAACCAGTACACACTCTCATGGTGGCCACAATACAAATCACGGCCTCTCTGAAAGTTAGGTCTGGAGAAGGCCAGCTTTGCCTCTATAGGAGGATCAGTCTGATGAAAAGCTTGTATTTCCAAGTGAAGTCAAGCTATGCTTGAGCGTGTATATACACTGCAATGGGAGTTTGCCTCTTCCCTATTTTACTTTGTTCAGCATTGTATTGGCTGGTCTCAGATACAGCAACAACTCAGTCAGTAGCTGGATGTTCATTTCTTCCCCATTCTCTACCCAATGAAAAACAGCTAGCTCTCCCGATTCATCTATTTGGCCCAGGATGGTCCAGTTAACTCTTCTGCCTCTGCCTCTCAGCTGAATGTTTATTGATATCCTTCCAAAAGGTTTGAAGGATTTCTGTGTTCACCAGCAAGGATCAGTTCCAATAATATTGTTAAAAAAGAGACAAGGGAGAAAAAAACAAAGCAAGGTCTAGAGTCTGATTTGTGGTGAATTTTCCATTTATTTCACCAAAGCAAACAACAAATGTTTTCATTCAGGTTTAAACAATATTCTTTTTCCCCAATGAGATCTTAGTTAGGTCTTACTGCACATATGCATTTTGACAGCCTTTAATTAAAGAACCATATGTTACATTTCTAGAGGGTCTCAAAATATTATCTTCTGCAGGCCCCACAAATTGAAAAGTCTTGGTAGAAAGCTGATTGAAGGACCTACATAAGCAGAATGATTATCTTTAAGTACATCCTTAAGACTTTTTGACTGATGGATCTGTTTGGGGTTTTTTTTGTGGTTTGCCTTGTCAGAGGAAATATCACATATGAGAAAAGTCCTTTAAACAAATCAGTGAGTAATGAGAATTGCAACACTAATAGCCATTCTGTGAAAGTTTTTTCCTGAGAATAAAAATAACATTAGTTTTTATCACATGCTGTGTTTTTCTAGCATAGTTTTCCATCTTTGAGTAATGACTTGGGTATAAAATAAAACTGCTAATTTGCTACGCTTGAGTTTTTCACTCTCATAACTGCTGTGTTTTAAGCTGTGTGTGCTAAAATCTGGTTTTTGCATATGCCTCAGAAGTACTGCAAGGTGTTCCTATACTGCTTCTGAGAGCTTTAAAGTGCTCAAAAATGGTTAAGGTCCCCCAACGACAACCCATACCACATGAATTCTCCACATGCTGGCAGAGCAGCTGCTAAGACCAATTAGGTCATTACTCAATTTCTTGATATTTTTCTTTAAGATGAGAGGAAAATACAGACCTTAAAACTTTCCTATACGATTCCAATAAAACCAGTACTTTTAGCATACAAACCTATTGAAATAATTAATGGAATGAAGCCTGTCAACAACATCTTTGCATTAAACCGAAGATTAATAACATCAAGATGGCATGTAGTTGGAAGAATATCTTGGACATTTCGTCTTAGACTACTCCTTTTGAACGGTTTCTTGGAGTCATTTTAGGCTGTATTTAATCCTGTAATTTCTAATGTGTTCTAGTGTAATAACGTTGAAACCTTGATTGTTATCTGCATCTCATTTCCCCACCTTAATTTAGGTCTAAAAATAATGGTTTCAGAGCCATAAGAGCTCAAATATTTCCCCATTAGCAAAAAGCTAATTCCTGAACTCATTCCAGGGGCAATTAAGTTGGAAAAGCAATTAAGGTTTCAGAAATCCCTGACAGTAGGAAAGGTTCAACCTAATATCCACAACTACATGAAAACAAAACATATTTTAGGGTTATTAGGAAAATACAGCCTCAGACTGTGGCCAAGTGCTCACAAGAGCTGGGTTATTAATACCCTTGCTGTGTGAAGCACGTTTCCACAGCAGGTGTCACATAGGTCCTGCAAAGCAAAGTGTCAGCTCAGTGCTGAATTCGTCCATGCCATAAGGACAGCTGAAGAAATTTCTTGCTAGAGAGCAGTCCTCTAAATGTGCTGTGCACCACCTAGATACTCCATTTAAAGCTCTCCTACCTTTCCAAGAGTTCATATAATAGAATCATAGAATCATAGAATAGTTAGGGTTGGAAAGGACCTCAAGATCATCTAGTTCCAACCTCCCCTGCTATGGGCAGGGACACCTCCCACTAAACCATGCCACCCAAGGCTATGTTCAACCCGACCTTGAACACTGCCAGTGGTGGAGCATTCACAGCTTCCCTGGGCAACCCATTCCAGTGCCTCACCACCCTTACAGGAAAGAATTTCTTCCTCAGAT